>JACXSJ010000254.1:22111-100266 GCA_014851325.1 Pentalonia nigronervosa
AAAAATGAATAAAGACTTCTAATTTAATACCTATTTATTATTTAGTAAAGTTATTTTCAAAACGAGCAATTTCCTATTGTTAGTTTCATACTGTACAATATCCAAACAAAATTGTGTCAGAACGACGACAAAATCTTGTTATTTTAAGCAAAAAACTGGTAAATCATCTTTGTATAACTATATGAAAAGGTTAAAAAAAATCCGAATGGATAAAAAACATTTATTGATTAAGTTATTAGTTTTTTTCGTTTTCTGAAAATTTAGTGAATATGGAGAATGTACACTTTGAAACTAGAGCCCTCAAATGTCCACACAGTTTAATAATAAGAAATTATGGTCACCTCCTCTCAAAAATTTGGTCCTAGTTTCGCGTATATCTCTATGACGTATAAAGTAGAGGTTTTAGAATTAAAATTAATGTGTTATCAATATAATATAGACAAAAAATTATTTCTATTACCGATCACTGATCATTAAAATTTAAATTTCATCTTATTAATATTACAGATTGAGGAAGATCAAAATCAACTCTTTAAAAGTGTGATTATAATTTCTGATGAACCACCATTGACGACGCAAGATGGGTACATTAATAATGCATTTGAAGATGGCACTCAGAAAGTAGATAAGGTGAATGATAAACATAACGTGCGTATAAATATTAAAAAAATCTCCATTCATCCACTCAAGGCAGTGTATTACGTATTTACATCGAGATTTTTTTATTTCTGTAGAAAAAGACATTATATACATTACAATATATCATATTGCAATACTTATTTTTGGTTAAAAGTTTTGGATACAATATTTTTCTACTATAATTTTTATTAACTATAAAATAAGCAAATACTTAATTGGTAACTCTTCTATTATTTTAGATTTTGAGCGGAGCAATGAATGTATTTATTTTACAATGTTGTAATTTTATTTTTTTTTGTGCCTGTCATCACGTTTTAGGGCAGTAAAAGTGCTTCGATTTTCTTCATCAGCGTCTTTTCTGGTAGGAAAGTGAATCTAGTTAGTACATTGAGGGGGGGAGGTCAAAAGTAAAAAATTCTCTATAGTTTTCAAACGCATCGGGAAAAAGAACAAAAAAATTAGAAGAAAAACGGGAATTTTAACGCAAAGCTAATTTTTGACAAAATTGATTTTTTGTTTTTTGGTGTAACACCAAAATTATTTATAGTAAATATATGAAATTTTCACAAAATTTTTATATAAGTAATTTTTATACACAATAAAATTTTCAAAATATTTTGAGCTACTTATAAGTATAATAAATGTTCGGGTTTCTTTTTATTATTGCTCATAAACATTTTTTCAGTAGGTCAAAAATCTTGAAAATATAATACAATGTTCTTCATAACTTGTTGTAAGTTAAAATTAAAAAAAAAAAGTTTAGTGCAAGTCTCTTATAGTTTTTTTATAAACATCTAAAGTTGAAATTTCGAGAAAATACTTAAAAATCACAAAATTTTAAAGTTTTTTTAGATTAGGAAATTCATAAAAATTTTTCTATTCAAATATAGGATGTCAAAATTCAACACAAGGGTATCTATAAGTTTTTCTACCTTTCTAAAAAAAAATTATCTGAAAGTCAAATTAATTTTTTATGAGCGTTTGAAATTAGACATTGGAAATTTACTTGTTTTTCCAGGGAATGATTTTCTTATTTTGATGTAATTAAAAAAAAAATAATTGTAGACATTTGAAATTTTCACCAAATGCTTAAATTATCATTGTCTATACATCTAAAAAATTTAAAAATATTTTGACACTTTTAAGCTAATTGTTGGCCTAAGAAATTTTAGATTTTTTCAAATTTTTTTTTCTTTAAATATTGATAAATAATATTTCATTGTGTCAAATTTCCTGAAAAATTATTATAAGATTCCTCATAAGTTGTTAAAATAGTAGATTAAAAATACTAAAAATACATATGCACAATTTTTTTTATAAGCATTTAAATTTCAAATATTGACCAAAATTCATCATCAAACATTTGCAAATTGTTTTGTAGTTAAAAATTTATAGAATGTTTAATTTTTATAACTAAGGATTGAAAATTTAAAATATGATTTTTTGTAAATCGTTTTTAGTATAACCAAAAAATCAAAAATATATAATAAAAATATAATTTTTAATAGACATTTTAAGTTAAAATTTGGACGAAATTTAGATATTTAAATGAAGAATAACAACATTAGTTATATTGTTATAATTTAAAAAAAAATTATTGTAGGTGATTGAAACTTTCAAAGTATATTATTATATTTTAAACACTCTATGACATTTTTAAATGTAATTTTTTTCCCAAAAAATATTTAACCTTCTGTATTCTCAATAGTAAAATGAATTATTTTAATAGTAGTAATATCATAAAAATATAAAAAACAATTAGTTATGTAGTCTGACAGACCGTATTCGTTCAGAATCTTTTTACGTATACAATGATTTTATATCATTGAATACACATTTAATATATCCGTGAAAGTGACCGACTCGACAACTACTATACAGCAGAGCGGCACCTACTTGCCAATCTTTTTTTTTTATTATTATTGATTAGTATATGGTATTTTTAATTTAATTTTAATATTTTATCAAATTATTGCATCTTAATTGGTTGTAATTTTATTATTTAATATTTAATTTTAAGTAAATTATTATTTTGATTATTTGATAATGTCAAACCCGTAACTTTAAAGTTTGTTAATTAGTATATATGATTTAAGAAAAACTTGTTTTGTACTTTAGGTCAAATTTGGAAAATATAAGTGGCAACTACCATTATTATTTTCATGTAACTCATAACTTGTTTGTACAAACTGTCATAAAGTATAGTGATGTAAGTATATGATAAATCAGACTGTCAGAAAAACTTACGTATTTTCTTAAAACATTCAAATACTTACATAACCTATAATACATCATACGCACTATGTCTTTTATTCTAAAAGGTATATTTTAAAATTTAGGAAGTGCTATAACATTTAAGTAAAAAATAATAATAATAAAAATAACTTTAAAAAATATTGGTGTACTCTGGAAATTAATTAACGCTCCTCCAGTCCTCCCCATACTAATTTTAAACATTTACATCTTAAAGAATAATGCCAATATAATATGATGAAGTTATATACTTGATAAAAGATTCTATAGTAATATACCAAGTCATTCCAGCTAACTTATAAAAAATTTATTGTTCTTCTCCATTTTTGATAAATTTTCTGAGTTGTTTGAATCACAAATGATGTAATACTTCTAAATAATTTAAAAAAATATTTTATAACAACCCATGAAATAACTCGAATAAGGTGGTAATTCCGATATGCATCGTCGATGGTTCAAATATAGCGTCCTCGTTGACTTCTCTCCTTCCTAAATAGAAAGTAATAGGAAATAGTATTTGCATAGTACAAAAATTCCATTGTAGGTACTCAATAATTTAGACTAGTATAAAAAATATACTGTTTATCAAACCATTCTAAGAAAGTTAAAAAACTTAATAAACACTAACATTTAAAATGAAAAACAAATTATCCTTAACATTTGTTTATTATTCTTATCTTAACAGATTCTAAATATCTTTACAATTTAAATATTTTAGAAATTCTTATAAGATTTGAATAAAAAATGTACATGTTTTGATTAAGTTTTTAAATTATTAAATCTTGGAAATTTCTAGAAGTTTTTTCCAACACATTTCTCAGCAATAACATTAACATCCATATAACAATAGGAACGTATACAAAAATAGTAATATCTAATAATAATAATTAATATTTAAAATGTAATCTTAGTATCTAACAATTTATAAATTAGATGCAATTAAATAAGAAAAATGTTTTTAGTTATATAATTATTTGAATAAAATGAATGATTTTTTATAGAACATAAACTATCAGTATATTTATTATACCTATACATTCATAGAAAAATAGGAAGCTAACAATGATAATAACAAAAACAATACATACTTAAAATATAATGTATTTAATACATAATATATTTGTTTTTGGATTGACTTTATAAGTATAGAACCAAGGGTTCAATATTGTCAAATATAATATTATATTCATATTTTTTTTTCGTATCTTATATGTGTTAATTTGTCTAAACAGGGGACGGTGCCACAGGCACACGACGTCACTGCCATTACTTCCTCTACAATAGAGAACCAAATTACAAAGTTGGACGAAGACAATAATGGAGTGGTGGCCGTTAATCTGGAAACGAAAGAAAAGAAGTGGAAAGTACAATCTGTCGGATGGGATTCAAATAAGACTATAGTTTTGTTGGGCTTGGTATTGGCTTTTGATGTATGGGCAGCAATATTTGTTTGTTTTAAAACAAACCTATTTCCTAATATTTTAAATTGAGCTAGTATCTGTACTTAAATTATTAGTACTACGTTAAATTAATACAATTTTAATATGAAATTGCTACTTGTGTACTTGAAATAAATTAAACATTTTTTTTTTTTTTTTTAATTTGTCTTGCAGGTTATTTTAAAAATTAAATTTAATCTTTTATATAATATTAAAAAAATAATTTATAATTTTAATATTAAGGTATGTTTTACACATCGTCTATTCTCAGAGTAATATATTTTAGTTTTTAGTAGAGGTATTGAAAACATTTTCTATTTAAACTATTGGAAAATGTAAAATCAAATTTCCACATTAAGTTTCCGGGAACACTATTGTGCGCTCAGATAGATTCTAGTTCAATATTAAGAATGTGAACAATAAAATTAACATAGCTGTCCGTGAAATTATAACTTATATTAATGAAATATTGATTATATACTTATATTAATTAAAAAATATTTTAATAAACTACGGGAAAATTCAAAATTACTAAAATAGCAAAAAAATAAATCAATCAGTTGTCATATTGTATTCTAAATCAATAGATTTTTCGATATACTGCTGAAAATATTAAATAAATATTTATTTTAACATAATTAATAGCTTTTATGGTAGACTGTTTAAAATTTCAAATAAATAATTCACAATCAAACGTTACAATTAATTACTTAGTATAATAATTGATGTGAATTGGGGCATTAATTCTCACCTAAAATTATTCTTTTATGCTATACTAATAAGTGATAACTAGGGCGTGAGTTTAAAGGAAAATTTTATTTTTTCTGAATATTTTAAAACATTACTTTCGAAAAACAATATTTTATTCATACACCAAAGTACTTAAGAAATTTATTTTGAATTTTTAAAATTGTTTGATTTTGGAAAAATCATTTAGAATTGTTAGGTTACAATTTTTATATTTGAACATATTTTTCAAATATTTTATAAAAAAATATAAAATTGTATGATAGTTCAGTACTAAAAAAATAAGATTAGATAAAAGTTATTTATTTTACTTCGTACATAGACATATTATTTTTAATACGTATTATGCTTATAGCTATGCACCAGGAAATAGCGGTGTAGCTGCACAGCGGTTTGAAAAACCATAAGTTCGTCCGTGTAGAGATAAAAAATAAATATTTATCAGTCATTTTATTTATAAAAAAAAATATGCGTAATTATAATATTTAAAAATTCAAATAAATTTTATGTTAGTCATTGTAACTAAAAATGATGCGAGAAACAATTATTTTTAAAGATTTATTTTTTAGATTTTGCAATAATATTATTAGTGTATTAAAAATCGTATTTGTTTCATTTAAATCTGCACCCTAATAATGGACTTTTTCAGACCAGTTATTATAAAATATAATATCTTTATACATGTAATTTTGTACATAGATAAGGTTTTTTCTACTGCAAAAGTAATATATACGACACTGAAGGTACAGGATATGGCAAATATTATTATGAATTTCATCACAGAAAAATGAATTTTTATTCGTGTTAGATAATTACTCTCTGTAGCCTCCAATATTTTAAAGTACAGTAAGAATATCACAGGTAACTAAAAAACGTGTATGGAAATTTTCAAAAAAGTGTTGCTAATAACATTAAAAAAAAAAAAGCAAAACAAAAAAAAAAAAATAAACCAATTAACTCGTGAAACAATTGCAAAAGGAACGTCAGAGGATCAGTGTATAAATTATTATAATCATTGCACTAACTCCGTGGCGGCGGCTAGATAGAATACTTTAATTTCGAAGTAGAATAATAATATTCACGTGCGGTGTGCAGTAATTCATATTTCTATAGCGATTTGATTCATATAATATGCCAATAATATTATACTCGTTCACCAGAAATACAGTCGCTTTGTTTATGTACACCGCACATGCTTTACATCATATGTTCGAACGATTATTTATTAAATCCTTTGAGTTTTGGGATAGGTATCTACACGATGAATATCACGTGCGTAACGTATACCTGCGTATACATTGTGGGCTTATTGTGTGGGATATAATATCTACCTAATGGCGGATTACGGATGAACACTGAAATTAGAAAACGATTTTATGATATAAATGTTGCGTGCTACAATTTATATTGTGAACGTTCATCAGTAGATAGTAATTCCAAAAAGTGGATGGTGAATATATAAAAAAAATATACGATGTGGGTACTCTCTACGTGCATTTTTAATCATTAATACCCTCCCCCCCTAAAAAAAAAAATGGGTTTTTTATGCCTAAAAAATTACAATTCAGATATGATATGTTTTTTACTATCGCGTTTTTCAATTACAAAATATCAATAATCCAAAAGATTGTTATAATGCAAAATTATAATAGAATCCTTCTTCTATAATAGTATTATTATTGTTATTAACTTTTCAGTTAGTACTACCTTATCGTAGAACATTATTAATATAAGGTTAACGGAATAAATAGGTAATACCTTAAAATTAATCTAAATATTTTGAAAATGTCATCGTGCGTTGTGTTAATTTATAATATATGTAAACGTTTTAAGTTTCCACGAATAATATTTTTTAATTAAAACTAAATAACTAATATCCTTATTCTTTGTTTAAACATCTATAATTTCGTCAAAATTTTAATTTAACTATAAAAAAAATATAATAATATATTTTTTAGATTTTTTGGTTACATTATTAACTATTCATGAGAAACCTTGTTTCAAATTTTCAATTCTTAGCTATAAAAATTGAATATTTCATACATTTTAACTACAAAATAATTTGCAAATTTTCGTAATGTTGACGAATTTTGTCAAAATTTGAACTTTAAAGGCTTATAAAATAAAATCGTGACCATGTATCTTTGATGTTTTTAAATAAATATAATAACAACTTGAACTTTGTATTAAATATTTAAGCTTTTTGGACAAGAAAATTTTCATTTTGCAATATTTATACAAAAAAAAAAAAATATTTCAAATGCCTATAGATAATCAATATTTTTTATGAGCATCTGAAAGAAAAATTTTAACAAACTTCGTCAAAATCACAAAAAATGTATAAACTATTTCTAGTTAGATATCTAAGATTTGAAAATGTTATATAAGATTTCTTTTAAGTTATCTACCTTTATTAAAAAAAAAGTTTACCGGAGAGTCTCATTATTTTTTAATTAGTTATAAACATATTTTGAATAATATTGTAGAAGATGTAACTTATATTTTTCAGTACTTAATATTATAGGGAATAGGAATGATTCTTTTTGATTAGTATATGCCACACAGAATTTCTAAAAACACGTCTGATAAAATAGCAAATAAACATTTTTCTGCCAATACTACATATTTGTACAGTAAAAATATTTTCCTTCTTTAAAGTTATTTATTTTTCATACATTTGACTACTTCAATGATATTTAAGTACGTGTGTATTCAACTTTAAACAATAAAGGAGTTTAAATTTTATTGAAATTTATAAATTAGGAAAATTTAAATTAAAATTGTATTTTCTCCCTACAGATATTTTGAAGGTAAATAACTGCATACAGGCTTGTATATTTAGGTAGATATTTATCTAACCTGTCATAGTTACTTTAATTAACTACTGAGCTAGAATTTTTTTCTCATGACTTATTTAAAGTTAAATGGACTCAATAAATTATTAATACAGTTCAGGAACTAAAACATTTACCTTATTTGTTAAATTTATTTTTTAAAAATACCTAATTGTTTATAGGTGACTTATTCTTTAAAAAATTCTAATGTTTTCATCAGTTTTTTGAACATTAATAAAATTAAAATCAGGAATTAAATTGTTATGTTACTTTATTAAATTTGTGTATGTACAATAGACTACCTATATAATAACCACATTATTCAAAATATTTTTAAAGGTTTATCTCTTTCCCGAAATGATATTTTTAAAGGTACTCTTTCTCTAAAAATAATTTACTTCAGTGTTTGTTATTTAGAAAGTAATTTATATATGTAGTAATAACGAATACGTGAGTGAATTGAATGTTGCTATTTATTTAGATTAAGTTTCTAAGTATTTCGTAAACGTAATCATTTGACTAGAAAGTAGAAACATTTTTGTAAAAAAAAATATTTAGGAAATTAGTATAGTTTTTTTAAATAACCAAATTTTTAACCCAAAACGTGTTTTTTTTAGTCATTGTAAACTATTAAGTCATTGCCATAGTATCCTAAACAATCAATAATTGCAAACTAAATACGAACTATGTATTTGTCTGAAAATAAAAAAATACAGTTTTAAAATTACTTATATTATATATAAATAAACATTGATCTTAATTTATTTGCTGACCTTGTGGACCTAATGTATATTATAATATAGTTGAATAAAATACACGAATTTAAATGAATTTAAGTGTTTGCACAATTTCATTGAAAACCGCATATAAACTAATAATGTTTGATTATTCTAAATCATGTTTTACATATTTTTCTTGTAAACACTATTAACAAATATTTCCATTCTCTAAATTCTTTATTCTTTTAAGTATAGTATGAATATATAATGGAATAACAAATGGAAATTGTGTGTACATTGTTCCGCGAGGTTTTGAAAATTGCAAAAACAATTGTCACGTTTTTAAACAAAATTGCATATTTTGTACGACACACAATTTCAAATTATTTTTGTTAATAGAACTGAGAATTCAAACATTTTAAACTGATTATTAAATTTCTTCTCCAAATGATAGTGGTTTACAGTGTGATTTACTTTTAATATAAATATTGAATCTACTAAACTTAATAGTTTCCTCAAATAATACACAATATTGTAATGTTATATATATATATATATATATATATATATATATATGTAATGCTATATTATACAATTTACGAGCAGCTTATATAGTTTTTGCTATTGAAAAAATAATTATAACACAACTAACGAATAAAAGATCACCATCAGATTTATTTTAGAAAAATGTGCAGTGCACTTAATAATATTCTATAAGTATTATAATAATATAGGTACTAATAAATGTTTCAAAATTTTACAGTTTTATAATACTATAAAAGTAATATTGTAAAAAAATTTATATTCATTCATACCATAAATATCATTAATCGATTAGGTGCACTTAATTTGGAAGCATTACAAACTCATAACGTCAATAATTAAGCAGATTACATAAAGATATTGGTTTTTAAATTGTATCTTATTTGTGAAAAATAACTAGACAATCTGAGTAGATAAATTCCATCAAATATTACTCCAAAGTATCATAATATAAATTTACAAAACTTTATAATTTCATCACTTTAATAAATTTGTAAACAATTTGTATATTATTGGTATGTTTCAAGTTTCTAAGATTAATACTTTTTGAATTACAATACACAAAATTGATAGTTTTTTTTTAATTACATCAATAGAAACTTATAAGAAGCCTCGCATTAAATTTTCAATTCTTAGTTATAACAATTGACATTTTTATAAATTTTTTACTTTAAAATATTTTTTTAGTTTTTATAATTTTTGTGATATTGACGAATTTTGTCTACATATGAACTTTAACGATCATAAAAAATGCATGATATTTTACGTTTAATTTATTTAATTGTTCCAATATTAAAAATGTATGTATATATATCATATTATAAATCATTATAAAATATACTTTTCTTTCGTTGTTCTTTAGTAAGAATTCAAATTAGTATATGAAAACCACCAAAATATTGTGAAGAGACGAAGGAGCAGTGGAATGAAATAGTCTCTAAAAAAGTCCATCTGATTTATTCTATTGTATGGCTGTCACGCAACGTAACTAGGAATAGCCTGTATTTTTTTTTTTTTTAATTAATAACTGGCACCGACACCCTTACAAGTATTTTAGATTTTAAGCAGATCGAGTGATTGTTATTGAGAGAGTTACTAAATTTCTCATAACTAAAAACTAACGAATAATTTATATGCAAACATCTACACAAATACCTGGTTCTGTTTTTATTTTTTTCAGCTTAAAGTCATAATATAACTAAATAGGTAGTAAAGATGTTAAACATTAAATGGGAACGTTAAGTCACTTTCAACGGTAAACACAACTAAACATCACGTGATATATTTCTTGGGTTTTGTGCTTTATAAATTATATGACGATGGTCTATTAATATAAACATTATACACTCTTGTAAGCCAATAAATGCAATTATTAATATTTTTTTTACATAAATCAACAACAGTATTTGCAACTATGACAACGAATTTCATGGTTATAGGATGGGATGATGTTACGGACGCATAGTCTTACTTTATGAAGTACGACGAACTTTAAATAATATTTTAAATTAATTTGGGGACCTATTGATTTTTTCAATCAAAACCAGAATTCAGACCACTGCAAATGTCACGCCATTACCTGCATATTTTTATTAAAACATCACAGATTTATTTGAATATATAAAACTACAATATATTAATGTATGCATAATAAATTATAGTGATACGAACAAATGTTGTTTAAGGAAAATGGAAAGTACTAATTATTTTTGGGCAAAATTAAGGGTCAGGTATTTTATATCTAATCGGCGATATTTATGATACTATTTATGATGTGCACTTTGATATTTTGATTGCGTTTGTATGTGATCATGTAACTATTATAATAAACTATATTATGGATAAATGATATTATTTTTAAATGTTTATATAATTTAATGAACTTGTATAGTTGCTTTGTTTACTATATAGTTCGGTGTTTACGTTATTTTTTTAAGTTATTCACGACTTTATTCGACATTTTAACATGATTTTTTTTTCGAACGTGTTTTTATATTTTATAATACTATAGTTAAAGTAAACATTTAAACACAATTCAAATGTTTTTCTTGTAAGTAATATAATTACTATGCAGGTAGGTAAGAAGTAAATTCTAACACATTGTTGAGTAGGTACTAAAGGTACTAATGAGTATTCAACATGAGGCTTTATTTATTTTATGAAAATAATGAAAATAATTTATTATTTTTATATTACATTAATGAATATGTACGTATAATAAAATAAAATGAAATAATAATTTGTTTATGTATATAATAATATTGTACCATTATTTTTGAAAATGTTATTGTTTAGGTAAAATATTTACGAAATGAGGAAAAGTAGGTAATTGCTTTGCTATACAGTAGGTGTCAAATATACTTCTGCATTTAGTAAGTCACTTGTAATGTATGTGTCAAATTTGAATTCAATGATAAATCATTGCATACGAAAAACGATTCTGAGCGAAAACGGTCTATCAGCCTATATTACTAAGTATATTTTATGATATTATTGCTAATGTAGTAATTTATTTTAATATAAATAATACAGTAACTTTAAAATAAAATGTATTATATAAAATCTAATAAAATCCCCAAGAAAATATTTATGAATTCGTTACAACGTATTAACTGAGATCATTATTCTTTGTTTAAATATCTAATTTCAACCAAGTTTTAACTTTTATTTTAAGTCTTAAATATCTATAAAACAAATGAATTTATATAATATGTTTTAGATTTTTTGAGTCCACAATAATTTACTATATAGTGAGGAATCTTGTATTTAGTTTTCAAGACGAAGCTATAAAAATTAAATTTTAAAATAATCAATATTATAGAAAAACAATAAAAATCGAAAATGTTAAAAGACAATAAATAAGAGTTGAAATATTTTAAAAACCATGACATTCATACAAAATTCTTAAATATTTAATATTTGGTGAAAATTTCAAGTTCATTTTTAAATTATAGCATAATTACAAAATCATTGTTTTACGTGTGTATATTATATTTTGTCAAAAATTTAAATTTCTGATACTTAAAAAAAATATTTATGAAATCACATTTGCACAGATTTTGTCAATAACTAGTTTTGCGTGAAAATACCTGTTTTTCTTTTCTTTCCATCTAATATTAAAAAAAAGTACCAAACATTTTTCAGTTTTACCTCCCAAAAATATTTAACCAATATTTATTATTCTACCAGAAAAGATATTAAAGTAGAAAATCAAAGTTTTTTTTCTACTTTGACCCATGCACACATATGTACACAAAAAATAAATATATTATTGTAAAATCAATATATTCAATGCTCTGCTCAGAATCTAAAAAAAATATATACGTAAAATTAATAATATTAATTTGTATATATAATATAAATAATTTGAAAATTATTTAGCTAATTAATAAAATAAATTATGAAAATAATTTGTTTAACTATTAAAGGTATAGATATTTGCATTTATTCGTAAATATATTTAATTATTTTCTTAAAATTACTGACTAATTAAACACATATAAAATGATTATTAGATACCGTATACTCAAATATTAAAATATAATAATATATAGATTGGTATACGTAATACTTAAATTAATGTTATTAAATCAATTTTATTATTTTAATTTAAATAAAATACATTTATCAAATGAAACATTTTGCAATTGTTCAACTGAACACATTGTTATATTGAATTTTATGACATAATTATAGTATTTATACACAATAGGTACCTATGTAAGTTATGTAGTAGGTATTATTATGTTTTATTATATAGGTAATTAAAAATGTATATTGGAATTCTTAAAAAGGCATTTTCAAGAATATTTTGTTATAACATTATGGGCTTAAGTAAAAGGTTTGAGAAGTTTATAAGTGTGCTTAAAAAAAAAGTTTCAACAGTAAAATAGTAGTCTGTAATAAAATTTAAAATATAAAAGTTTTTCTCTTCCGTCATCTGGTTTAGTGAAAACAATGAATGTTTGGATGTCATATTTTATTTGATATTCACTCATTTTTTAAATTCTTCATGTTCACAATGTTTTTCAGTTACGCTATAATATAACAATATAAATACTTAAATTTAATAGATATTATAGTTCTTTATAATTTTGTATTCAATTAATAACTATGATTTAATTGTATGCATTGCATATGAATATATTAACAAATAGCCAATGTTTCAAACAATTTATATTTTGTGTAATTAAGACGCATAAAAATTTTCGTTTTAAAATACTATTTAAATCATAAAGTTTAGTTGATATAAAAGTAATAGTAGTAATATCAACCTTTTTTTTAAACTCAATTTTATTAGTGATATTTGTTCAGTTTTTGAATATATTGACGGTAAAATCGTCAGTGGGCTTAATTTTTAATTATGACTCTCTAAAGTTTAGTATATTAATTAATATTTTTAATTATTAAACTGTTCATATTGTATTTTAATAACATTTGCACATTTATTTACACAAAAAATTCATTTTTTCATTACGAATTATCATAATAAATATATGTTTCTCTTACAATACAAAAAAAAAAAAAAAATAAATTAATACAGAGTTTTGGTGTATTTTTGCTACAAGTTTTGATATATATTAGGCTCAATACAGGATAGCTTTACGTTTAATCATAGTTTCTCGTGCGCAATCAGAAATATTATTAGCGTCGTAGTAGACCCCTGGCACGAGTGACACGAATTCGTATTTCCCGAACTTTGCACGACTCAATGCAGTGGGTGGAATTTATCTATCCGAAATTAGTTGTACAAAACCTATGCGTATAGTAAATTATAAATATTCGTTA
This sequence comes from Pentalonia nigronervosa, assembly GCA_014851325.1. NCBI lineage: Eukaryota > Metazoa > Arthropoda > Insecta > Hemiptera > Aphididae > Pentalonia > Pentalonia nigronervosa. The sequence continues at coordinate 36,074 of JACXSJ010000254.1, forward strand.
TAAAATACAACACTTTTAAGTTCAAATAAGTACATTAATGATTATATCATTGAAAATTTGTGCAAACTGAATACTATTTAAATAATCAATTTGAATAGATAAATAATAATATTCTAAACATTTGGACATATAATAATAATAATAATAATAATAATAATAATAATAATCTTGATTTACAGAATAATATTCCAATTACAATCTAAATAAGACAGCTCAAAATAGTAAAATTACTGTGTAACGTGTTTCGTCTATAGTTCTAAATATTTTAACCGTAACTTTATAATAAATAATTTCACACGACTGACCCTATGTCGATTCAGTGCTCCACAGTTGAGTATATATGGGTTTTGTAAAATAATTTAAAAAGTACAAATTCCACCTACTGCATATGTTGGGGACTTCCATAGTGCCTTGGACCATAGGTAAAAAACATTTGTTATTGGCAAAAAAAAAAAATATGAATATAATATTATTTTTGCGTAAACAGTGAGTTGTTCATTGCATAGCTCTGTTTCTATTTGTCGCATTATTTAAAATAACGGGTGACGTCATAAGTTCCATTTTCCTTCCGCCCACCTATTACAATTCATGCGTATTTCCTTCATTCATGCGCTTTCATTTATTTAATTTTATACTCATTTATTTATTCTACTTCAAAATAAAATCGATTTGCATATATTACGAAGGCTTAGATATTATTTTCCTAAATGTTTATACCTACCAATATCGTATCGAATTAGTTAAGCTATAAATGTAAATTTTATCTATATCACCGGATTGTACGGGTTTATTTTTATCACCATCTTACAATGTCTTCAGTAGTTTCTACTAACTCAATGTATTATTGCAATCTTTTATGCATACTACTAACGATTATAAACCTAATACTCGTGTAAATCTTCTTCTTAAGTAGTCCTTTTTAAATAATATTGAAATAATACTTATTTATTTGTAGATACCTAATATTTGTTCTAATAATTAATGGCATGTTTTGTTTTATGTATTAGAGGTAGATATTATACAATTAATTTTAACTGTATGACGGATATTGAGCATGGTGGCAAACATTTTTCGTTAATTTTTTTTAAAGATTCGTTTAAAAGTACTATCACTGGGTAGGTAGGTATCATATTTTATTTTTTTAAACAAATCATACATTATTTTATACATCTATACTATTTTAGAGTGTTAAGTCTTATGGGAATAATAATTATTAAAATATGGGTTGACTAGTAAAATATAACAAACGGCCATACAGGATTTGATTAATATGGGTAAATATGCATTAAAGACAACTTAGTTTATAAATATATAGCAATTATTTTTCACAGTTTATTTAAAAGGAAATAAAAATAAAAATATTTATACATTCAATTTAACGAATTAAAAGTGCATAAATATGTAGGTACTTATATCAAATTTCAGAAAATTAAAAATAATATTTCCTTTTACTACAATATCCATAAATAATTATGTAAAAACACGCTAAATTAAATATCGCTTTTAAAAGCATGTACAGTAAATTTGTTCACCGTAAATTTGCTGAATATAACCCGCCAACAATAAATAAACTTGCAATTCACACAAACTCAAGTCCTATTGATAGGCTTTAACCTAACCTTAATTTATCTGGTTCACTTGTGCATAATATTATCATTGCAAGTCTTTATTTTTTACATACCTATTAGAACATTATGTTCTCGGACCTTTTACCTTATTGGCTCACCCAGTTAATGCTCTTCTCCTGATGTGACTCCAACAAGTGGTGACTTATTGAATTTGTAAAAAGGGAAAAAAGCATAGCCCATTGACAACGAAACCTCATCATTGCATTTAACAGATAATGTTACGATGTCATAAATTTAAACATTCAAGTAAAATTATACACAATTCAGATTACACAACTTTCGTAACGCACTGAATACTTATATACTAAAATAACATTAAAAATGACCTAAAATATTTTTAACAATCAAATAATATATGTTACGAGTAGGTATTTAATACATCAAGGCTTGCATGCGTTATGATTATAACGTTATATACGACAAACAATGATTGCAATTTGTAAATGTAATTAAAACGCAAAACGGTAAATAAAAATAATTAAGTAACACTAAATAAAGCATAACGATTAACAAAATATATTATATATCATTAAACAATATATAATTAAACTAAAAATAACGCAAAACGAAATAATTTAAAACCATTTTACTTAAAAGTTCTAATAGGTATTGGTTTCGAAGAAATATTTATTTCACGAAATTTATTATCTTAGCGATCAATCCAATAGTTTATTATATTCAGTATGCGGGCCATTCCCCGGATTAGATATTATTTTAAATGATAAACCATGAACGCAAGAGTATAACGTTTTACAATTAAATAAAGATACACGCAAAAACTGTACAACGTTTGGATTGTAAATAATGTAATTATGCAAAACGAAATTTTTTTTTCAAATGCATGCCATGATAATATTTTATATGTATACAAGTAACACCTGATGGATTTTATTGTCAAAACTGTAATTTCGCAAGGATTGACGAGCAACAGATAATAGCAACAAAAATATGCGATAAGTTCAAAGTACTTTCCAATAATAATCGTTATTGAATTTTATTTTAATTTACAATGCAGAATATAGATACAGTCAATTATATTGTTTATAATCGCATTTTCTTAGTTAAAATGATAACACTAATTTATTATCCTTTGTCAAAACTACAAAACTCTTATCATTTATTCAGGAACTTTAATATGTTCATCAATGTCATTGGGCTTTTAAAAATATAGTTTTATGTTATTATGAAATGTTTAAGTTTTCTTAGTAATTATTATGCTGAGAAACTTTTATTTCGTTATCGCATAACTAATTTTTTTTTAATATTTAAGAAAATACTGCTGTTATATATTTTGCTAAAACTTTTATATTTTTATTGATCTATCTTATTTGATTTTAAAATATCAATTAATTTTTTTTATTTAGCATTTGAATAGATTACATTTTCCTAAACAATTTTAATCTTTCATTTTAATTTATAGTTTATTTAAATATTGTTAGTAGGTAATCGTGGGCACAAATTCATTTGAAAATAACTGTCATTTTCAAAGTTATAATACTTTATGAAAATAATCAATTTGTAGTTATCAAATTGTTAATTATTTCAATAATAAATATATTCTGACGTAGATATAAAATTTAAATAGTATTAAGCCATAAATAGTTAAATTATAATTGTCTTTATATTGTAATTTTGTCTTTGAAATGCATATCTATTTTATTACTTATTAGGTATCACATTTTTTCTATATAATATAGTTTTCGTCCATTTATTTCTTAAACTATAACGATTGCTGCCTGCCAAGTAAAACTAAACGAATTATAATTAATTTTTCTAATTAAAAAACAATTTGACCGGAATGCATATTTTTTAGCGAACACTGTTCATAAGTCACTGTCAAAATGATTACGGCATGATAAAAAGATAAGAATATGTTTGTTTTAATCGATATATTAAAAAGTACGTAAATAGTAATTCCAATAAATATTATTTTACTATAAAAAACGAAAATTTTATCTCATGAATTAATTAAGGAAACTAATAAGTAAAACATAAATGCATATATTAGTTTCTTAAACTTGAGTAGATAATAAATAAAGCCATCTTTTGAAAATCAATAATTTATGCAGTTTTATCAAATATGGTAGGTAGACCAATACAGATATTTTGGTAATAAAAATGTAAAATACTATATCCTAAAATGTTTAAAATAAAAATTAATTTAAAAATTGCTAATATTTGCCTTTAAATGGACATTAAAAAATCAACCTAAATATGCACAAGGTGTCCATGTAGTATATTAAAAATATAAAATAAAAAATATGAACTAAATATTCGTGTTTTTTAAAATACCACGTTGCCGGCAGTTACCTTGTTGCGCGTAAATTACGCCCATTTATTCATCATAATATTATAGTACTGCATTTCTCGTTCAATTGCTTTTTTGTAATATTTTTAGAATATTCTATTAAGAATAGCAGTTTAAGTGCAAGACTTGTAAAAAAAAAAATATGAATAATTTTATTTTATTATAAAGTTTACTTTTAATGAAAGTAAAATAGAGAATAGAATATTTTATAGATCTATGTATTTTCTATAAATTTTATTTCTAAATGACTGTTATAAAAATACTGAATGTATTATTATTGTAACACATGTGTTTTGACAAATATACAAAACTAATATTTATTTATTCTAAAAAAAAATATATATAGCGAATCAAATTTTTTAATAGATCCTATTTTATGATAATTAATTTAAATCAATCATTAAAAAAAAAACAACGGTATCTATAGCTACAGTATAACATGATTTCAATAAGTTGGTTTGTTATTATTCATATTTGGTTAACAGCATAAATTCATCAAGATCTTGCATGTTTGCAAATTATTGTGTAGTCAAAAATGTATAAGATGTTCAGTTATTATAACTAAGAATTAAAAATTTAAAACAAAGTTTCTCATAAGTAGTTAATAGTGTAATCAATGATTCAAAAAAATATATTAAAAAAATAATTTTTTATAGACATTTTAAGTACAAATTTAGACGAAATTATATATTTAATGAAGAATAACGATATTATTTATTTCGTTGTAATTTAAAAATATTTTTTGTCGGTGCTTGAAACTTTTAAAGTATATTATTATATTTTATACACTCAATGAAATTTTCAAATGCAATATTTTCTGCAAAAATTAATTCAACTTACTGTATTATTAATAGTAAAATGAGTTATTTTAATGGCAATGATATCATAAAATACACTTAGTTATGTAGGCTGACAGACTGTCTTCGCTCAGAATCGTTTTTTTGTATACAATGATTTTATATCATTGAATAAAAATTTAACACATCCATTATAGTGACCCACTGGACATCCACTCTACAATAAAGCGGTACCCACTTTCTGACCTTTTTTGCATTTATTATTCTCGTGTTTTGACAAATTAATAAAACTAATCTTTATTTCAACTCAATACAAATATAAATACAATGAATCAAAATTTTATCACATTTTATATTATGACAATAAAACATCATATATCATTAAAAAAAATGTTTATCCACAGCTATTGTGCTGTATAATATCCTTAAGTTGTGTTTTAATTATTCCTATTTGGTTAACACGGCGTTACATATAGGCAAAAGTGCTACGTATCTGCATAAAAATGATAATATTTGTAGAATTTTATTGTAGTGTAACATTTTTATTTATAGGTCAATTACAATTTTTTAATATTCGAAAAAATTCTGCTATCATTTTTTTTTAAATAAACTTGCATATGTAGTTTGAGAATTATTACTTTAATATATTTTTTGTTGTATACAAGATAACAACGTATACATCATACTGTTGTAACTATATATAACTATATTATTTTATGGATGTAAACAGTTTTCGGCGTAAAGTTTTTGTAATTAATGATTAAAAGAATGTTATCAGCAATGATGAAGGTAGGATTCTATACCGGGTTGAAGGAGAAGCAAAATAATGGGAGAGAGTAATATATTCATTAATAATCATAGTTGAATGTATTATAAGATTAAAGCGTATAATAAATTATTTTTAAATTTAAAAGGTCAGTGAAACGCTTTTAAATATGCAAACAATAACATTTAACACTCAAAAAAAAAAAAAAAAATGTATAATAATAGTATGTAACAGAAAATTGTATACATAATTAACAAAAAAATAATACGTCAGACCTACATACAATTAAACCCTTACACGAAGAACTTTGACACTGGCAGCGGTAAAAAGAATAAAAGGATTATTGTTTACATCAATTCAAAGACTGCGCTTTTAGGACATATTACACTAGATCAAACGGGTGACAGTGAGGACGCATTTCATTTGATGATAGTAAAGACACATTTAACGCGGAGATAGCACAGCCCAGTGTCCTGACATAACGGTTACCGGTTGACCGACACTGGTTATGATCAGCACATTTGAAGTTTATATCTGGTCGCCGGGCACATGTGAAATAGGTCTATGTAGGTGTCAGGTTCGTGACTCAAAAGCCTATGATCACATACCAATAGAGAAACGACACTAGGTCAGCTGATCAGACCACTCAACCACTGTATCCTTGAGGTATGAAGTATCAAGTATGGGACTACAAAGTTTAGAAACGTATTTTGATAGAGTATTGGCAACGTATGTTATTGCTCTTTGTAACGAAATAACAAAAAACAAAATGTTTGTTAGTTAGTTTTTTTTTTTAATTTAATAATACAACTTAATTACTATGGTTATTGGCGTTTCAACAAATACAAATTACATTAATAATGGACATTATTTTACATGAAAAAAGAAAAAGAAAAATATATAACTAAGTGTTAATATTATATTTTTTGGAACAAGTTTGTCTCTTTGAGAAATTGAAGAAGAATCGACTTCATCTCTGCGTTGCGTAATAGTGTTTTGCATAGATTGTAAGGGAGTAATATTTTGTCTCTGGAGTCTTTCATCTGAAGTCATGCTGATTCGTTGGTGAATGTTGGCCAGTATTATGTATATAATGTCGTTTCATTACAGTTGGTAACTACTTAAATAGTTATTCATTTTATACTTACACTATTTATACTATATATTATGTATTATTTCCATGGTAATAACACCACACCTCCCCTCTCCCTCTGGATAATATCTTATTTTTCCGTGATCAAACCCACAATCATCCGATTTGTCCAAAATACACAATGGTTAGGTCGAGCAGAAGGTAATAATAGCGAATATGAGTGCGATATGAACGCGTACTACAATGGGACATGGAGACAGGAGGCTGTGACGGGGGGCATACGTAGAGGTAAAAGGTACTGGTGAATAATCGGAAAACACACCCGCGTAATAGGTACCTACTGTGACGACCGATCTGTGGGCGTTAAGGTCACATACACAAAGACGCATGGAGGCAAAATACACGTATTGTATTACGTATAATGCCAAAAAACATGACTACATCGTATCTATACAAAACAAAAACTAACGGTTAAGAGGACGCTACACCGCCTGCTATAAACTCGAAGGTAAGAACATTATCAGCTGTTATCTCTCGTCAGTTTTTTACGATATTTTAATTTTAAAGCGAGTTTGAGCATTTTTATATTTAATTTGCATGCTTAATTTACTAGCTTGAAAATTATTAAAATATCGTAAAACCGACAAGAGATAGCAGATAATGATCTTATCTTCAAATTCGATCATAGATAAATTTACTCTATAGCTCTATATCTCTAAAGCTTACAACACAAAATCGATTTAGTTGAACGTAACTTTGCCATGTTATATTCATGTGTAAGACGGAGACAACACAATAATACGAGTAAATGGGTGTAGTTGTTTTCAACGTCATGACCGGCAGCATGCCGATGCTATGTGATTAATGTAGATCAAAACTCATTTAAAAAAGATTCGTTAATATTTATAATATTTTATAGGTAATAGATACACGATAAGCACAATATTATTTTGACGCATATATTATGCCTTAAAAATCAAAATGTGGATATATCTTATCTTAAATGTATCTTATCTTGTTTCATATACCTCAGCGTGATTTAGTGGCGTATTATAGTGCAACCTATTAAAAATTTAAAGTTGTGTAAATATAAAATATATTGTTGTACCAGATTTTCTGTTTTTATAAAGTAAGTGTCGACAAAAACAAACAAAAACATCATTGTAAAACTATATTTCCACAAGTTTTAGTTATTTTTCTCAAAGTAGTTTTTTATGTTTCATGTATTTTTAAATGTCAACTCATATTTTTTACTCTGTATTCTGTAATTCTGAAGTAGAATATTATTAAAAAAAAAAAAAAAAAAATGAAACATTATTTACAACTAAAAATTACAATTAATTTCTAAGTGAAATACTAAATATTATTAGTGATATATACAGAGTAATACATCAAGCATGCTCACTCCTGTTTTTCCTTTGATAATGCATTTATTCAAATTCTGATTTTTGGAGTTTTTAAATATACTCAAAGATAGTTTTTTCAAATTCTTGGATGTTTTTGTACTTATTACTCAAGGAGTGTGATACAAAATTCTGTTTTTTAAATAAGAACTCTCCCCCCTTTTTACTGTCAATTATTTAGTGAATATTTTTTTTGAAAACGTTCATGTATAATATCCAAACAAGTTGTTATTAAAAGTGTATAAAATGTTTGTACAAAGGATAATAATTATTAATAGTCCTTAAATAATCACTAAAATTTTAAAATCACTGGGTCTTAAAAGCCCATTATCATGAACCTGTTATTCTTAATATACACGGTTAAATAAATCAAAATCTACTTGTTTGAATTTAGATTATGGTATGTCAATATTTTCAGTAGAAGAAAAGAATTTTTAATTTGAAAAACAAAATTTTGCATCTTCACTGAACACTCTTAAAGTAGTAAAAAAATCTCAAGAATTTAAAAATATGGTCTTTAAATTTATTAAAAATTCTAAAAATCATATTTTGAAAAATTGAATTATTAAAGGGATGAGCATACTTGGTGAAACACTCAGTAGAGTATAATAATAAGTCTTATTTATAATAAAAAAAATTTAAAAAAATTTCCTCAACATTCTGCTACGAGACATCTGAGGTTACAATGCAAGCATTATTTTATTAATTCAAATAGATATCACAGTTTAAGATAAACATAACTTTTGGATGTTTTCGTTTACAGAAATTAAGTTATGTACTTAAAATGATTCCCAAAGGTTGTAACATGCATGAGCACGGCAGTAGATCATTAACTGCTTCATACAACTATTATCATTGCTCGGGGCACTTTACATGTTAACGATCATTTATTTACTGTTGAACAAAATACTATACTGTCTTATCTGACTATACTCACAGTAAATTTAAAAGCCAAATTAAATCTGAAGTTTTATATTATTCTTTAAATAACAATGTAGGCCAACCCTTTTAAAGGTGATTTAACTATTGCGAAATACAAAGTGAAAACGTAGGATATAAGATAATATATTGCAATATAAATTTGTGTATGAGCATTTCTACCTTATTAAAGTTTATCTAAAGTATTTTTAATTCTTAAAACGGTTAAAAAAAAAAACATAATTTTACATAGGTATTATACAATTTTAATACAGTAAACGATATGTAAATTTTATGATGTTATATTTACAATAATATAATGTATAGAACATTAATAAAGGTTTACAGATTTCTAACATTTTCATGCATTTGTAATAAATATTACAAACTATACGGTGTTCCAGTGTCTGCTCACGTTTAAAGTTATTTTATCGCTAATGTACAAAAAACTTGTTTGCGTTTTAGTGAAAATTGTAATACCACATTATACCAGTTGTATTTTATGTTGTTACATTTATGTGTATAGTTTTTTAATGATTATAATGAATTGATAAAATGGAGTTTAAAAAAAATTATGAAAATTTATGAAATATACGACTTTTCAGTTTTACGTGAACTATATTTGTAGGTATTATAAATTAAAATTGTGCACCATACAGGTTATCAATTAAAAAATTAGATTATTTTTTTTAAAAATGAACGTTTTTCTTTAAGAGATGCTGATTGAATCATCAATTTCGGTCCATTACATAATCATCTATACAACTCTCAAAAGTTAGATAAACAAAATAAAATATATACAAGAAGCAAACCGGGATATTTATATTGTAAATTCATTTCTATTTATATTTCTATTTATGTTTCACCAATGTTCGTTTTATGTTCACGGGAAATTAAATAAATATTTAATGGTTCCTTTATAAGTGTTTGTTGGATCGACCGTCGTTATGTTTTCAAATATAATGTTTATGTATATGGTTTATTACGTTCCATTATTGTGGTTTATTGCATAACATTATGATGGTTTGTATCTTATTTCCTGATAAACGTAAGATCTCATTCTAATCGTTACGGCTTTGTACAAAACACGTATAGAAACCACAAAAGGGGCGAGTGGATGTAACCGAGTTAACTGACTTTAACGGAAAAAACTTTTTATTGCATTAAGAAAGGCGATTAACCTTACCTAACTTGAGCAAATATTATATGTATATATGTAAAACCAAACATTGAAGTTTAAAAGTAAAAAATACTAAGTTTCGTGCTACATTTTTTTAATGTTTTGCTTTGTATATATGAGTACAATGATGAATAATGTTAATTTTCAGCTCCAACCATTATCATATATATATATATATTTTTGTCTTGATCAAAATTCAAATCGTATATTATGGCTGCAGATAAAAAATGTCTATAAAATAAAAAATCATATCTACTTTAAATTGAATTAACCGCATTAGATTGGTTTCACAAACCTTAAGCTCCTTAGAAAATGCATAACCCATTTCTCACATATTCGATTTGGCAACATCTATTCCCTCTCATTTCTTTAAATTTTCATTAAATGATTCTTCCTGCGAACTGAGACATTCCTTGTTTCATCTTCAACTGCCCCAAATTTTCACCACAACAAACGTGCCTATTGTTCCTTTTTAAATCTTAAAACATTTCCTTCAATATTCAATATAGTTTCCTACTAATAAAAAATATTATATTTCTATTTTTATCATTCTTCAATTAAGCAAACTTTATCGCTTAATTATTTTAATATTTATTTGTATTTTGTCTAAATAAAATGTAATACTTATTTAATTAATCATCGAGATAATAATATTAATTGTTAAAGTTTAAATAAATAAAAAATAAAAACTTATTGGATTTGATCCAATATAATCATTGCTTTTGTCATAAAATTTGAGAACAAGATCAATTCAACATGATATTATTAGTTCATGGTTCAAAAAACAATTTCAGTAAAGCTTTTATGATAATTATTTGCTATAATTATTCATATATAATTGAATTCTCTGAGTAATTGCGATGTTCGCATAGATATATAGTATTCTACTGTTTCATATACACACATTTTGAGAAATATATATTTAGTCCTATATTATTTAGTCTTAATAAATTAAAAACAATCATAGAGTAGACAGAATATAATAACAATGGTTAACCAATATGCTTCATAATGAAATACTACTATTTTTTTTAAATTCTAAGTAGAGCGATGAATGTATTGATTTTTTAATGATGGATGCGTGTTTTTTAAGGTTTTTTTTGACAAAAATACTTGAAAGTTTAATACAAGGTTCCCCGTAAGTTTTTAAAAGTGTAACTTTAAAATAAGGTGAGCAAAAATAAATTCACAATAATTTTTTATGAGCGTCTGAAGCTAGAATTTCGACAAAATTCGTCAATATCAAGAAAATTTGCAAATTATTTTGAGTTAAAAATTCATAAAAATATTCTTTTATATCTAATCTAAAATTTGAAAATTTGATTCAAGATTTTTCATAAGTTTTACCACCTTAAATAAAAAAAAAAAATACTGGAATAATTTTTTATGAGTTCGAAATTCACATTTTTTTGACATTAAATATTCATTTGTAAATCAACGATTTTTTTAATTCGTTGTAATTAAATAACTATAGATAAGTATTTTTTCATAAGAATGTTATATTTTAACCTATATTAAATTATAACCTTTATTATGTGCAATACCATTAAAAATACCAATTTAAAAATACCATTTTAAAAATATTTGATTAATTTTAAGCTATTAAACTAATTTTATTAATTTATTTACATTTTTTATTTTTAGTGTTTACCTATACCATGAACCTATTTACACTGTTTTGCAATAAGGTGGTATTGACTTAAATTTTAATTACAATAAAATAATATGTTAAAAATTTAAACTAATATAACAATTAAATATTAATTAATAAAATAAATGTAATATTTTCGGTATAAATTAATTCAACCTTCCGTAATGCTAATAGTAAATTAAGTTACTTTTATAAACAATATCAAAAAACATATCATGCCATATAACAAACTACTTTAATGGACTTGTGATCGATCTCTCAGTTTTTCAAGGTTGCCTCGATCAACTCAAAAAAAGGTCGAAAAAATATATTTTATATACATGCGTGTTACTACACATCTTTTAACTAATGAATAGAATCAAAAATTCAAGTTTTTTGAAATCACAAAAACTTACATCAAAATCATCAATAGCGGCTTTGATGTCTATCACATAATATTTCGAATTAAAAATAACATCGGGATGTTTTAGTGTATGATCTTATAAGTTTCGAAATCGTTGAATTTTTTTATTCTACAGATCTCTAATAAGAATCAACGCATTTTCCTTGAATGCCGAAACATAGCTTACTAATTCAATGATTACCTACTAAGTTTTTCCCTTGTAACTTTAAATTTGAATCACTTGAATGCCCCGTGAAATCTGCAAAAAACGCCAAAAAATGTTTAATACTTTATTATCAGAAAAAAATTTAAGAAAAAACGAAAAATTTAATACCATCCATAACAATGACTCACGCCTACAATTGTACAGCAGAGCGGTACCCACCTTTTTTATTTCATTAAATAATTTGGTTTAACTAGGTAATTATGACAAAACTACAAATTATTTAAAATAAAAACTAAACATAAAAATAATAAATAATAATTAATGTATATTGTATAATATAATTAATTACTGAATTTACATTTACTGAGTTATTGTTAAGGAATCGTATAACTTATTCAATACATTTATTTCGTATGTACTATCTGACTACATGTTAGTGTTTGAAAAGTAAATGAATATAAATACGTTAAGTCATTATTATTGCTGTTTCCATAAATGTGAGTAAGGAAATTTTTCGTACGCTCGTGTACAAGTAACTGGTGACACAAAACATACAATTTATTCGTTTATAGTATATTTATGTAAATAGAAATGTTGTAAAAGTCGATGTATACTAGGACTAACGTAAACCGTGGTATGGGGTCACTGAATTTGAGATTGGTATATTTTTTAATTATATTACCCATTAAACTTTTATTCCAAACGGTGGTGTATATAAATTGATGCGTCTAAATAAAATCACAGATTTTATTGAGTATTTATCATAGAATAAAAACAAAATAATAAAATGTCATCATTTGTTTTCGATTGAAAAATAATCATAAATACTATACCTACTAAAGTATAATTAATAACTATAGCAACGTATGAAGCTATTTTTTTATATAGTCGTATGACTGTTAGGTACTTACCATAAATTCTGATCGCATTAAGTAAGAATAAATGATACGTAAAATATTTAAAATATAATATTAAAAATTTAATGATATGATTGATACTTAATACCTATATATAATATGTATAGCTCACTCTAATCGTTAATCTTTCACTTAGGTATTTCTTAATATAGCATTTGGGTATACATGATACACAGGATTAGATACATCATATATAAATTCCATTCAAAATTCTTGAAATTATTAACTTTAGTTGCACAAATATAAATTTAAAAATAATAATATATTTTTTCCATACCTACTTATCAAGTTAAAAATAATGTTTATTTCATTATTTACTTGTTAACCAATTTAATTGATTTAAAATTAGGTAAAATGTTATTTTTTTTTTCATTAATATTTTCTGAAATTTGATTACCTATTAGTTTGTATTTTATAATAAAAAAGACGAAAAAAAAGTTGAAATGTATTATTTTTAACATATAAGAACAGCGAATTACATTTTAGATTTAATTCTTATAATAGAATGTTCTTTAAAAATCAATATTTTTGAACAAAATTTAATAAAATTCTTTTGTGAAAATTTCTTCGGTATTCTTCACGAATGGCTCGATCTACTATTATAGTTTAGTTTTTGTAAATGTCCGTTCAACAGTAAACTTATGGTTCAAAGTGTTATTGAAAGGTTCTATTGCTGTGCGGGTACATTTGAACAATATGAATCATTTTTTAAAGCATATTACACTATTAAAACTGTATGTTACAAAGGTCTTGGATATCAGAGTTCCAGACGCCTCTAAGTAAAGAAATGTCGTAAAATTACAGTTTTATTTTCTTCAAATAAATTCAACCATATAATAAATAAAAGGAAGTAATAATATTGTCAATATTTATCTCACCATCCACTTCATACACAATAATATAACAAAATTAAGAACCATGATTTTCAAATTATGGGCCCTTTGAAATATTAAAAGTTATTGATTAAGTATTTATTAGCCTAACATTAAACTCTAAATAATTATTAAACAATTTGTCTAGTATTTGATATTTATACATTTACATTTTTATAAAAACATTTCTGTTGCAGATTATGGTAACATAATTATTGGTTGGTTGCCATTAATACCTACAAAATAAGTGTTATTAAAATGTTTAATCCTATGATATAGTTTATTTTATTGAAATATTAGGGAAAAATAATACTTTTTTGTTAGGGTAAAATTAGAACCATTTTTAAGTTATATTATTATATTATTAATAACTCATAGGTAGGCATGCAATTTTTATTGATTCCCATTAGACTGAAATATGCAAGTTGATTTTCAAAAACACAATAAGGCACTTAATATATTTTTAGCACTTTTTTTTAAGTATATACTTGCAGTTTAAAAGAAATATTTTTCTTTAAAAGTTTTAATGAGAATTTTTTTGTTTGAAAACGTTAGTTTTTTAATAAATTATAATAGTACATGCGATTATTTAAATCTGAAACTGAAAATAAAAATTGTGAGCTAATTTGGGAATAATTTTCTCATTGCCAATAATTTTCATCATTCATTAAAATTATGAATTAAAAATTTAAAACGAGTGACAATAACAAAAATAATTTAAAAATGATTTTAGTATTTGTAAGTAAAAAATAAATGAATCCTATGCTGTTTACTGATTGCTCGATAGACGATTCAAATATACATAATATTAATATATTATAAAAAAGAAAATGATTGCAAAAAAAGTAAAAAAAAAAATCATTAAAACAGCAATTGATTTACTAATCAAATTTAAAATGAAACTGATTTCCGTCAGCTATTTATAATCATAAATAATTTAATCGTATCGGAAAATAAATTCGTTGTTGACAAAACAATTGTTGCAACACATAATATTATTAAAAACAAAATAAAATAAAAAACAAAAAAAAAACAATGATCGATTATCCATAATATTTTTATAAGTACCTACACAATAATGAATGGTCCATAAAAATGAAATGAAATTCTATTGAATTGTGATCATGTAATCATTGTTTATGTTCATTACTTTCGTTGTGAACGCACTACTACACATGTACCTACCCAAATAATATATTTGATAAATATTTTCGATCGCTGATCCCATAATTAATCATGCCATTATCATCATCACATAATATAAAATATATTATTATATAATTTTTAATATTATCATCAAAGTATACAAATTATTTTTAAACATAAACCGCTGCGGCAATAATGTTTTTTTTTTTTTTTATACCGCACACGTGCTATATCGTTGTTATTATTATAGTGCCTATCTATAAAGTCGTTATAAACGCAAATGTAGAGACAATCGTTTGCAGACACATTTTCAGAAAAATTTAATAACAAACACGCATTCGTGTGCGAGAAATCAACGACGACGACAAACACCATTATTGTTTTACGTCTTTTTCGTACCTATAATCGTACCGCGATGCGGCGCCACTCCGCACTCTAAGTACCTATATAATATCGGAAGTACTTAAACATTTATTATATAATATATATATTATATACTCAAAGGCTGCGCGTTGTGTCTGCTCTCTATTATACCTCTACGTGTAAACGTACAGTAACGGCGCTTAATAGACATTATAATAATAATATAATAAATTATATATATATATATAAAAAAAAACACTTTAATGCACGCCGCCGCCGAACTGTTAAAACGTACCTACACCGTAAGTGCTGGCGGCGGCGGCGGAGGGCGAAACGCGCGTACCCACCCTTATACATCATATATTATTATTATTATTATTATTATACGGCCGCGGCACACACCACTCGCCGCCGTATGGCGCTGCCGATTCAAACTTTAAACGGCTGTGCCGCCCGACGAAAGCAGTGTCAGCCGAACACGACGGGCGGCCAGTCGTAGCCGACCGGAAGTGCAGCCACGCCGCCGCCATAATATCCTTCGCAGGTCCTGCGAGCAGCACGTGCCGCCAAGTCCGCGTGTGTTCGTCCGGTTCGTCTCCCGTCAAGTGAGTACCGCCGTATGAGTTTCGGTGTATTATTTTTAGAGTTATAATTAAGGGAAATAGACAATTATAAAAATATTTTAAAAATATTTTAATACGATATTATACGAATATAATACGCGCCAGAACGATAAATAATAAAATATCGTGTCGGTAGTTGTAGTTATAACAATAATCCCGATTACGATGTTTTTTTTTTATGATAATTACGTATTATATTTGGTTATGAACTCAAGCCCGTTTTGTGGGTAGCCAATATTATACACCGCGGGTAATACGGATTAAGTTCTCGGGTCTGGTAATTTTTGATGGGAACCAACTTGTAGACGTCCTAAACTGCAACTACTTGCGTACAATACGTATTATATTGTCCGATAAATTTCGTTCAAAATGACAGTTAATAAAAAAAATTCTCTAGATAGATAACAATATTTAGCAGAGATAACAAATTCATGGCACGCGAAAAATTAAAATATTTATAATATTTTATTTATAATAATAAACGACAACATCACAATGTTAGAGCATTTTTTATATTTTAATTTAATAGTACGATTTAAAAATAAAAAAGAGCTAATTTTTGGCACTGGTGTCAGAAAAATTTTTCACTCCTGACATAATATAATTTTAAAACTTTATTTTGGTATACAATGTAATATATATTATAGGCTATAGGTAAATTAAAAAAACCATGCTGCACAAAAAAAAAAATCATTCCAATCTCTCATTTGTTTGCAATAAAATGTTAAGTACCTATAAGGTCTGTAGATCAAAAAAAAAAAAAAAATATTGGTTTTTTACGTTTAATAATAAACGTGTGTATTTCATAGTTACAACAACTGTATCAAAACTTCTGATGAGAAATTGTATCCTTTTTGAAATACTTGGTATTGATTAAGACTATTTTAACATATTTAGTCATGTATAAGAATTGTTTGATTCTAAGCAAAGCGATCAATATATCAGTTAAAATGGTTTTACTATGATGTGTATTATATTTCAATCGGGGCGATAAATATAATTACTTGGCAAAAAAATATATACAAAATTTTTTTATTTATTTTAACCACTTATTTTCGGAGTAGCGAAAAATTTTTAAATTTTCAATTTAGAGGGTGGTTTTTGGTTGAAAATTGGATCTAGTTCTTCATAAATTGTTCTTGAAGTGATTCAAAAATATCAAAAAAAAAAAAAAAAAATAACCAACTGTTTTTTTAAAAATTGTTTTAAGTTCAAATTGTGATAAAATCACGAAAATTAGCAAAGTATTTTATAGTTGAAAATTTATTAAATTTTTAATTTTAATAATTTCAACTAAAAAATTTATAATACGATGTGTCATAAAATGTTCATAAATGGAATAACAAAAAAAATAAACATTTAAAATATACATTCATTTTTTGTGGGCGTTTAAAATATAAATTACGATATTCAACAAATTTTGGTACAAAAATCAGTTATTATTCAAACCTAAAATAATGATTTTTTCGTGGCCAAGTTTTGTTGTTTCGTAGTCATCCAAAAATATTATTTGTAGAAACTTGAAATATTCCACCATTACTTAAATTATCATTATATATACACCATTAAATTTGGTTGATATTTAGACTAATTTTAAGTTGTTTATTTCATGAGTCTATTCATACCATTCTGTGGTACGTCAGAACTTATAACATTTTAATATTATATAGTAAAATATGACTATGGTAATTAATAATAAAAAAATAATATATATGTGATGTTTTTGGAATATTGGAATAATTACCTTTATCATTTCTGCTTAGAACCGCTTGCAATAATTTATCGTCGAATTAATACAAAATGCATCCATAGAGTATCTTCTTCAATATTGAGATCAAACATACAATCGAAAACTATGCTAAACAATAAACAGTAGAGCGATCGGACTTCTCAGTCAATATTTTTATGTGCTTGTTGTCGCATTTAATGTGGGAAAAATCAGTAAAAATTCAACCATTATATTTGCACAGAATGTGGTTTTTTGTAATACCCGTATTGAACTTTTTTTTTAGTTTAATAGATGAACCTATATTATAATATTATTATTTCATACATTTCACTAAAATAAACATTATGATGATGACTATGATGACTTATGACGAATTACATTATATGGGCTCTAATTAGTTTTGTTTTTAAGACTGTGGCATAGAGCTTCATGTGACTCCTCTCGACTTTCATATTATACTAATATGATATAGTTACTGGATGTGATCATGTACCTTAAGCACCATATTTCCTTGACAGAGAATATAATAATATAATTGTATACTATTATGTCTGCAGCGACTTGTGGATACAATTATTATATTTCAAGAGCGATCGTGATAGTAATCGTTGATGTTTAAATATTTTAAATTAATTCTGGTTTTAGTGCATGATGGAAATAAGAATTTGTGCACATTAGTATTGATTTTTTTTCTAAGATGAACTTTAAACATGCAATATAAAAAAAATAAGTATACAAGCAAATAATTAACCTTTTCAATCTAAAGAAAAGAGAAAAACTGTTTAATATTACAATTTAATGTGGTAACGTTGTTCATAATTTCGTATTTTTTCGCTGGTACACTATAATATAAATTATTATAATATAATTTTAAACTTGATCTCAGAGATTTGTTGGTAATTTCCGTTTTAACGAACTCGTGCCAAGAAGCGACTATAATAGTACCTATACCTATATTGTATGACTAGGTTTTTTTTTTTTGTTTAACATTACTACAAAACAATTAAAATATAACGCTTGATCAACATACAATTTAAGATATCTCAGAAAATTAAAACGACATTTCATATTGGTTTAAATGTTAACGCACAGAATAATATTATAATATTATAATGGCGATTGAGATCATTACCCACAAGACACAACACATCGACAATAATATAAAATAATCAGATAAAATTTACCAGCGCAGTAGTTCATTTAAAAACATTCGGTGGTTACGGTTAATTCGATATAAATAAAAAATATAAAATAGTGTTTTAGTGACGTTTTTGTGCAGAGCCGTGGCCAGTGATTACTGATGGAAAAATAGAACGATCGGTCTGCCACCGGTGTGAGTGGCACTTGTCGCATACGACCTAACAACATTACTCCTAGCTCGACATATGCAGTTGGGAGTAAGTCGGACGGTGTGGTGTGTGTGTAATGATATTGAGCAGTCGTGGTAGTGATCGCTTCGCACAATCATACCACCGAAAGAATAGTTTTTTTTTTTTTAGTAAAATAATTAATGCCAGACTTGTAATATTTTATCAAACCAAGTACACTTTTTTTTACAAAATGTTTGCAAATTTTGAAATAGGCGCAAATAAATGCACCAAACTAAAATATTATATAATAATATAAACAAATACAAGCAATGTATGTATATTCTATAAACATGTGTATATAAATCAAAATATTGGTGTAAAAATAATGCTATCAGAACACAATATTTATGATTTTTTTTTCAATAATGAATAATGATGTGTCTGCTATCATTTATTTATAAATTGAATAGATTCACTTAAAAAATAATGTGAGATTGAGATTATGTACTTATTATATAGCGTTTTATATCTATTTAACGCTTACTTAAGCATGCATCAAGATTTTATTAAAATAACAATGGCTGTTATATCTATATTGTTCGATAGAGTAATCAAATTGTCTATTTATCAATAAATAAAATACTTAAATCGAATATTAATTTAAAATATTTCACGATATCAGATTAATCACGATTTCATATAAATGTAATTATATTTGTAGGCATTTAATATTATACTAATCTATTTATAATTTTGACATATGAATATATTAAAAAATGTATTAATTATATCTATATGATTATAGATCTATATTCATTCTTATAGTAACCTATCCAAAATAAGTACTCTCGAAATCTTCTAAAAATGTAGTATTTTAAACTATAGAGCGATATCCCCAGTTTTTAACATCTTAATAATAATGTGTATTGTAATATTAATATTATTGCAGTTAATGTTATTAATAGATCATAAATAAGTAGGTAATAATAAAATGTTTAACGATAACAGTTCAAAATGTATAATGATAATAGAACCATATTGAAAAACTTTCTTATAACTAAATATTCTTATATGATATTTCAGAATTTAAAAAATTCCAATTCACAAAATATTAATATAAACTTGATAGAAGTTTTACCAAATACATTTTCACTTTAAGTTGTATTCAAAGGCAATGGTTTGAAAAATGTTATTCTAAAAAAAAGAAACGAAAGAAATTCTACATCTGGTGTCTAGAAAGTAATAATCAATCAGTCCAATATATCCGACGAAATCGGTAAAAAAGTTAGTTTAAAAAATCACTCAATAAAAATTGAATTGGTTAGGTTTAAAAAATAACATCTAGTATCTCAAACTTTCAACAATGATTTAATTGCTTACATATATTTTTAACATAATTATTACACTATTAATTTATTAAAATAATATACACAGGTACAGAATGATACAATTTAATTTATTATTTTAGCAATAAGTATAATTGTTTAAAACTTAAAGTTATTGTTGAAACTTGAAAGTAACTACTTTCAGAATGTTAAAGTCAGGCCGAGGAGAATAATAATAATAATATGCTAATGGCTTGGCATAGTATCGTATACCAATTAATAATATAATTTAAAATATAACATTTTACTTTTAAATTTTAAAATACATGTGATACACTAAGATTGTATTACAAATATACTACCCTGCTAAGGAAGAATGCCGTAAGTTTTCTTTGTGACATTTTGAGACAAATTAAATTTTATGTTTAATAATTTTTGGTATTTCATAAATAAAATATTTTTCAATGTAAAGTACATCATTTCTTATGGTTATATACCCGATGAATGCAATGGAACTATTAAATTTTATTTTTAATTTTTATTTCACCAAGATAATCTGATTTTAATATTTATACCAAGTACGCTTTTAATTATTTACAATTGTTATTTTCATAGAAAAAATTCCGTAATTCCGCAATCAATTTATATTTGGGTCATAAACAAATTCATTTATGTATTCATTTTTAAAATTAGTAAAAATTAACGTTAAAAATTCGTATACTCCCAACCAAATACTATCGATAACTTAACGAAATATTATGAGTCCAGTGTACCTAACAATGTGTAAGTACGTCAGCTAAATCCAAAACATTATCAGTAATTTAACATAAATTATGAGATAAAAATGAAATGAGGGACCAGTTTCCTAAACAAAAATGTCGTAAACGCTAGGTAAGTGCTAAGTAAAAACGTCATATTAGAAATAAAAAATACATTAATTTTTTTAGCAAATTGTCATTATGACATTTTTATAAAGCACTGGTTATATTTGATTTTAATTGCGGCAATATTGTCTTCCTATAAGTACACATTTCTGGATAAATAATGATAGTTATTGGATTATTACTTGCGAAAATAATATGTTAAACTATTATATTAAACGTAAGATAATATTATCTCATTTAAATTTTTTCGTGTCGAATTATGTCGTTTTTTCTTAGCAAGGCAGTTGTATTACAATTTATTATTGCCATGTATAAATTTGATAATTGTACAATATATATATTATATTATGATAGGTAAACAGTTTAACTAAATTGAATAATTATAGTAAGTAAAAATAAAAATAAAAATATTTAATATCTTAATAGCAAATATTATTGATTGAATATATTATATTATATCAATAATGATGAAATAATAATAATACAAAATATATTATCTTGGCAGATTAACAAGCTCAAATCTTAAACATTTGAATAATGCCAGATTTATTTTGTTTACCATGTGTATGATTCAGACCTTGACCAATTAAAAATATAGTTGCTTGTGACTGGAAAATAATAAAAGTATTGTTCCCTAATATTATACACAAATTGAATAAAATAGTTCATATAATTTCGTAATTTGGAACTTTTATTTTGTTACATTTGGTGTCTGTTTTTTGAAATATTGATGAAACATTCTATGTTTTATTAAGTTATTTAGAACTATTCTACAATATTCATTGTGACGTTATACTATTTAATCAAATAATATGTGCATTATACATTGTGTGTGTATAGTGTATACACGTATTTATACTTGTGCTTATTGCATATAATATTTAATTAATTTAAAAAAAAAATACTTAAATACCCATTTTGTACGATAAATGCTAAAATATATGTTAAAAGTCGTAGGATTAAAAAATATAGAAGAGAACAAGTTTTATGACCCAAATATGTTAGACTAATTTTTTTTTTTTGTTATTTTTAAAAAGTTTTAAAATTCTTCCTAAATTTTATTATTACTTATAAATATTTTTATACACATAATTTATGCGTTTAATTAAGTATTTTTTGGACAAAGATTTGTTTTTGAATTATAATATGTCAGTTATATGTTTTAAAATATAATTTATAATAAAAACGTAATACTAAATTTATTCTCTAAATTTAGAATTACCTATTTTAGATTCTGAGTGATGCGATGAATTTACTGATTTTACATTAATATATTTTGTTGTGTGTGTGTTTGAATACACAAAATATAGAATAAAATAAATGCTTTGATCTTCAATTTTGATGGTGAATTTTGATTAAAAATTGGAACTAATTGGTACTTCTGAGAGATTAAAACTTAAAATTTCTAGTATTTTTCAAAATAATCGGGAATTCCTCTAAAAAATAAAAACTTTAAATTTTTTTTATGCAAAACCAGTTTTTGACAAAATAAATTTGTGTGCTTTTGATATAACTAAAAAATAAAAAAAACCCTAAATTCTTGAAATTTACATTAAATATATGTATATGCATTTTCTACACATATTACATTTAAAATATTTTGACCCTTTTCAAGGTTCATAATAATTACAGAAATTTGACAAATTCGATTTTTTTTGTTTTTTTTTTTTGTAAATGATAAATTAATAAATGCCGATAAAAATGTTTTCGCTTCTTAAAAAACCATGAAATGTAATACAAGGGTTTTTCATATTATAGTTTTAATTTATCAATTAAAAAATGTCAAAAATATATTTTGATATATTTTTTTGATAAGCATTTAAAGTTAGAATTTGGACACAATTTGGCAAAATTGCAAAAATTTAAAAACTATTTTGTAGTTAAAAGTTCTTAACATTTTTAAAAACCATATCTCAGATTCAAAAATACAATACAAGGTTCCTCAAAAGCTTTGATTACTGAATTAAAAAAAATTAAAAAAGTTTAGTGCAATTCCACAATTATTTTCATGAGCGTTTAAATGCTGACTAAATTTGAAATTCATGTATAAAATAATGATTTATCATCAAACAATTTTCTTATTTTGTTGTAATTTAAAAACAAATATCTATAGACACTTAAAATGTTTATTAAATGCTTATATAATTACACATGGTATAGTTTTCAATTTGACTTATTTTGGGCTATTTATAAATATTTTAAATTTTCGATTTATATAGGCAAGGCTTGAAAGTTTAATACAAGGTTCCTCATAAATACCTAGTTGATAGTTTGATTTTGTAATTAAATATTTTAAAAATATAAATTTGATTTTTTATGGATGTTTAAAAAATCAAAAAATAATTACGCATATTAGGAAATCATAAAAATAAAAATGTTAGTTATTTTGTTGTAATTCAAAAATATTTTTCGTTGGGATTTGAAACTTCTACGTATACTATTTTATCTTATATATACAATGACATTTTCAAAACTTTTAGATTTTTTTATAGTTATATATAGTTTTTATAGTTCTATTTATAGTTTATACCGTAAACAGTATTTATATTACCTACTTACTATGATAATTAATAACAATTTATTTGTATTTTGTATGATAATAAGTTGACAGACCATTCAAAATCATTTTTCGTGTGTAATGATTTATAATTGAATTCAAATTTAACACATATATTACAAGTGATTTACTCAATTACAAACCATATGCATGATCGGTTATTTAATCTCTCACTTTGTCATTTATTTCAAATAATTCACATAATGATTACATATAATAAAATAATGAATTCGATTAATTTATGCATACAATAATTATCGTTAATAGAACCTAAAAATATATGTGTATATATGATATATATGTTCAATATACGTGTACAAAAAATTATGTCAAAGTAATATAAATGGTTTTTTTTCATACCCTCAAAATGACGAACGAAAGAGTTGACCAACAGTGTTTACCGGTTAATGGACCTTTACTTCCTCTGTGAGACCGTGATAACATTAAGAAAAATTGTGTATCGCAATACATTATATTACCTACCGACTTATGAAATCGATACTTATAGACTATAATGTCCACCAGACTCTATCGGTTGTCTCATAAATACATTATAAAATACAATGCTTCTGACAAACAAATAACGTTCAATATAGTTCATTATTGATAATACACGGAAAAAAAAAAGTAAAGTAAATACTATATAAAAAAAAAAAATGTACATAAGTACGTATATTAAAACGTTAGATTTAAGAAATTTAATTTGCGTGTTTTCCGTAAACAAGGAAAAGTTTGAAAAAGGTTTTTGATTTTAAAAGTACCTACCATTAGGTTAACCGAATAATTTAAAACTGAATGAATCATAGATTTTGACAAGTTTTAAATAAAACCTTCTTCTAATACTAGAAAAGTTTTTATTTTAACAATACATCGCTTAAACACAATTATTAAATTAGGAAGCACTGATACAAATTCAATTTTATGGCATTTCAGAACTTCATTGCCCAAGGGATTGAGCAAATAAACAGTTGCAGTAGACTGCTTACTCCGTCTAATGGTTAATGCGGCACTGATGATATTGTATATATACGAACAATATAATACATGTATATACATACATATATACATATATACATATATACATATATATATATATATATATATATATATATATATATATTACAAGTGTTTTTTGATTAAATTAGTTGATTCCACCAATTTTCACAACAAAATAATATGTTATTTCCTAACTGATCGGTTAAGTATCAATTATATCATACTATACGTTTGATTGTTAACACAGTGTGTTACGTATGAAATCCATGTCTAGGTATTTCAAAATACGTGAATCATTCCCAGTGGCCACCGATGCCAAGTGTAATTTCAAATAAACAAATAAAAATACATATTATTTGTTTTCGATGGTCATAGTATTATTATTACTTTGGAATCTATTTCAATTGGAGTTTATTAATAATAATAACAGGTCCCATTAATTGCATTAACATATGTAGTTAAAAACTTTTGATATGTATACAAAAATAAAAGTAGAATTACCTCTTTGCAAGTATACCCTTTGCATGTTGAATATAGTCAACAAGGATGTATTAGTATATGTGCTTACTCGTAACGAGTTAACTGTTAATTTCTTTTCTTTTTTGTTTCGGTTCTGTGAACTATATAATATATTATATACGTTGATAGAGAAAAAGTTTTATGTAAAAAATATTATGTAGTGTTATTAAAAACTTAAAACTGTTAAAAGTATATTAATTGTTTGAATTATGGCCTATTATTAAAATATAATGTACCTATGTAAGTCATTAAAATCATACTAATTTTTCCCTTAAAAAAACTCATCCAGAAATATTATGAAACATTAAATATTCTTATGGAGTAAATAACTTAAAGTTACATTAAATATTTAGACAGTTTCTTTTTATAATATAGAAAATAATTAAAAAATTGCTATTGATAAGGACATACGAGATTAGCTTATAATTTTCTTATGGCCAAATAGGAATCTCCTCAATGCACAACCTGTGGGGTTATATTAACGCTCAAACTTATACTAAAAGAGTGCTGTCAATACATCAATGTCCTCAAAAATACAAAATTTCGCCTGACATGGATGAAACATTAGGTCCAGACACCAAAAACATCATAAATATGATATTATACTTCTTAAGAAAAACAGACTTATATAATCAAATTTAGCAAACATAGTTGTGTGATAATATTACTGTATGTATTGTATATATGTATTTAACTTTGTTATTAATTCACGTTCAGACTTCAGAATATATTATAAAGTTTGTTAATTTTATATATATATATATATATAGTAAACTGACTACTACATGTAAGCACTATGCTTTAAAACCAAAAACTAATAACCTTTGTTGTTGATGTTTTTTTTCAGTCTAATAAAAAAAAAAAAAATGTTTATTCAGTGCTGTATATATATAAAACAGATTATTATTTTTTTTTTAATAACAAAAAAAAAAAAAATGTTTAAATTAACATTTGTCATTAATTGAAAGGATAGTGATTTTTTTTTATTTTGTTTGAATAACGTGTAATCAATATATTAAACACCATAATTTGAAGTAGCCACTTATTATACGAAAATGATTGTTTATATACATTAATTATTTCGATATTCGTGCCAGGTTCGTCATAATCATATGCATCCAATCGAAGTTTTCTTTTTTAGTTTTATTATTATAATTCAATACATTTATCCTGAGCATAAGCCAATACTGTTTTGAAATTGTATGGGTCAAATATTGTTTATAAATTAACATTGCAATTAAAGTTGTGCAAATTACAAGAAAATGAAATAGATAAAAATGATAATTTCATAATATACTGTATATTTTCCACGATTATTAAACAATATTATTTTATAAAAAAGCTTTGCTGAATTTCATTGTAAAAAAAATAATGTAATTCAGCTACATGAGTGAAAGTGGGCACCGCGCGGGCCAAACGATGAGTGATTCTATATTTGGAAATAATTATAAGCAGAGTTCGTGGTATACAATTATCATACATTTCTTGTATTTTTAAATAAGTAAGTTATCATTTCACAAGCAAACTTGTCTTAATAATATTTAGTGTACTTAATAAATTATATATTACATATTCAGTATAATGTAACGTATACTTGATTTTTTTTTATAAACAAAACAATTATTATAACAGTGTAAATAATGCACAGTTTTAATTAAAATGTATTCAGATAAAGGTCATAATAGAAATATAATGTACTATTTTTAACATGATATTTTATTTCTATGCTATCTTTAACATGGGTTTAACAAAAGGGAGTAGTCTATTTATTAAGAGACAAATATTTAAAGCAATTTCTTCTTTCTAGTTTCGTTCTATTGCAGCAGTATGGAAAAATAAAATCTAACCATTTCAACAAATTAAAACTATACTTTGCAAGAAAAACTTTCAAATGTTATGAAGTAGTCAGATTTTGAGAATTTTTTTTATTTGAAAAATGAAGACTTTAAACAGGTAGTATTGGTATTTTTAATTTATTTTAAAAGCGCCAGAATACTATACCTACTTAAGAATACTCAATACTGTACTCTTAATAAGACATTTATTACAATTTCTAAAAATAGAGTTAGAAAAATTTGATTCCAACGTGACCTGTGTAATGTCTTAATATTTTAAATTAAAATGATATCAATATTTCATAAAGTGTGAGAGATTTTCATAATCTTTATACTAAAAAGCATCGGCTACCCTTAATTTAAAGATAATATGGGATACAATTATGACAAAAAATACAGATTTAAGAGACCTCCCAATGGAGGTAGGTCTTTGTGAAATAGATACTTATTATATAGATATAAAAATTAAAATAATCATGTACCTACTAGGTAATGACTACATATTTTAAGCCTCAGACTGACAATTATATTTTATTAAAACTTAGAAACAATATAAAAAAAAATTGTTACACTATCATCATCATTTTTAAAGCTAATACATTTTACACGCGATGAATTACACATAAATAATAATGATTCCAATGATCAAATATAAAGAATAATTATTACATTTTATAGATTATTTAAACTCGTTTGATATTGTAAGTAGTATAACATTAAATAAATATATTTTTTTTTAATTTACAATTGATTAAAGGTAATTATAAACAAAAAAGTCAAATAGTTTAGTCCAATGATCTCTATCGATCTATCATTATAAATTGTATATTTTTTTAACAATTCGGAAAAAGAAATTTTAAATATTCTTTCAAAAAATAAATAAATTTAAGTGCAGTTTTATTTTAAAAGTTAATATAGTTCTAAGCTTGTATATTGAAAAAAACTATAAGCAAAATAAAAGCAATTTTTTCCAAGATTATTTAATAAAAACCTATAAATACCAATTTGTTTACAGAGTAAAAAAATGAAATTTGTAAGTTTTCATTGGTTTTTTTTTATACTTTTAAGTTTTTATACATAAAGTTATTTTATCATAATAATAATTTATTTATTTTAATACGATAATAAATGATGGATACATATTTTAATGTGGAATTACTATTAGTCAATTACAGAAAAAATTTAGTTAAAAAAAAATAGTGGTGAGAAATATAAGGATGGAGGTAAATATTGTTTGAAATCGTAATTTAGTAGGTTAATATAATATTGAATATTACGAATCTTGTACACATATTTATTGAAGTAACTGTTAATAAGCTTAGAGAATAATAAACATATTTATTTACTCGACTAAGCTTAACTTGATTGAGAAAAAGTATAGTATAAAATTTGTTTTTGATGAGCCGTTTAGGGTTAGGTTAGGTTGTTATCTAAGAACCATGAAAAAGTAAACACTAAAACATCAAATACATTTTTTTAAATAAACATGCTTACATAGTAATATTTTTCAATATTTTCAACTATAAGTTTAAAAATTAATAATTGGAGTATACAAAATAATTTATGTGTTGCTACTGACTATTTTAAAGTTTGTTATTTCTAGTTGGTCATAAAAATGTTTTTTATTCATTCAATGCATTTACAAATTTACATTAAGCACGTAACTCAATAGAAACAGCTAATTGGTCTTAACCACAGATCCTTTTCTATGGATTTTTGTCTAATTTAGCTAATCATGCTAAAATGGAGGTTAATCAAGGCTAGTGTAACTCACTATTAAAATTGTACTTTTAATACAATATATGTAAATATTGTTGCTCAAAGGATGAACTTAAGTTAGACCTATAAATTTATAATTTGTTTTACTATGGTGAATATCAACTAGAATATAATACTGATTGGATGGTTTTTTGAGACTTCCAGTTATTAAAAATTAGCTAGAACATTAAACTATGCATAGGTATATTATTATTTACCTTTAAACAAAAAAAAATAATATTATTGTTGGTGAATTTTTGGTATATATTAATATTATGACTTCAAATATGCTTCAAGTGATTTGTGGATATTGCGTATGTATTAAATACATTATTTGTATAAAAAATAAAATAATTATACTAAAATATATTTTAAAATAATTTGTTTAATACTAATTTATTTTAAATCGGATATTTTTTATGGTAACCATAAAAAAAAAATGAATAGTTACAACACTATGTTCGAGAAAATAATTCATTTGTACTTATTATCAATATTATTTTAAATTCTAACGGGATCATTAGCAATTAATGTAATGTTTTACGATAGTGTATGTTGGTCATCGCCACATTTGAGCAGTAATAATTTTCAAACCTCAATTTTAATGGTGGTTTTTGTTAGAAAATGGATTTTTGAACTTTGGGGATAAAGGTAAAATTAAAAAATAAATTGTTATTTTCAAAATATTCAAAAAAAAAAAAAATTAAAAGTAGACAAGTAGGTAAATGCTAATGTTATAAATAGGAAATAGCTACAAATTAGTCTTAATATTCTGAAACAGTAACTTGTATAGTAAAATATGGTAAACCTATACGCAAAAATTACCATAAATAGTAGTTTCAAGCTTATTGACCAATGAAATTATTTTTGACTTGAAAATTAAAAAAAAAATTTAAGCGTAAATATCCAATTGTTTTTTATAAGCGTCTAAAGTTAAAATTTCGAGAAAGTAGGTAAAAATCACGAAACCTTGCAGCTATTTTTAATTAGGAAATTCATAACATTTTTTCTATTTAAATTTAAGCTTTGAAAATTCAACACAATATTCTCTATAAGATTTTCTACCTTTCTAAAAAGAAAAAGTTTATCGGAAAGTCAAACTAATTTTTTAAATGCGTTTGAAATTAAATTAGACAATGGATATTCACTCGTTTTTCCGGAAACGATTTTCTTATTTTGATGTAATTCAAAAAAAAAAAAAAAATAAATAAATAACCATAGACATTTCAAAATTTTATTAAATGTTTAGATTATCGTTGTCTATACACCAAAAAAGTTTAAAAATATTTTGATAATTTTTGAGCTAATTGTATACCTAAAAATTTATAGATTTTTCAAATTTATTTTTCTTTAAATATTGATAAAAAAATTTTATTATGTCAAATTTCATGAAAATTTAATACAAGATTCCTCATAAATTGTTAAAATAGCAGATCAAAAATAATAAAAATACATATGCAAATTTTTTTTTATAAGTATTTAAACTTCAAATTTTGACTGATGTTCATCATCGAATATTTGTAAATTGTTTTGTAGTTAAACATTTATAAATTGTTCATTTTTAATAGATAAGGATTGAAAATTTAAAACAAGATTTTTCGTAAGTATATAATAGTGTAACCAAATATTTAAAAAAAATATATATATATATATATATAAATTTTTTTATAGACATTTTAAGTACAAATTTAGACGAAATTATATATTTAATGAAGAATAACGATATTATTTATTTTGTTGTAATTTAAAAATATTTTTTGTCGGTGCTTGAAACTTTTAAAGTATATTATTATATTTTATATACTCAATAAAATTTTCAAATGCAATATTTCTGCAAATATTAATTCAACTTACTGTATTATTAATAGTAAAATGAATTATTTTAATGGCAATGATATCATAAAATACACTTAGTTATGTAGGCTGACATACCGTCTTCGCTCAGAATCGTTTTTTTGTATACAATGATTTTATATCATTGAATACAAATTTAACACATCCATTACAGTGACCCACTAGACATCCGCTCTACAACAAAGCGGTACCCACATTTCGATCTTTTTAATATTACTTATACTATAATACATTGTAATGATAACATTGATAATGACGGCGTTTTATCTAAGGTTGCGTGATACGGCTAACTAAAAAGGCTGTAAAGACGGCCACATTTTTCATGTTTAATTTATTTGCTTTTTTTAATTTTTTTTAAAATTTTTAAGTGAGTATCTACTTTACAAGTTTTATACGTTTTTTTTTTTTAAATCTCAGTTAGATCTCTAGTTGTGTTTCTCGCTTTTTCCAATAAATTAAACATTTTGTCGATTATTATAAACTTATAATTTCTTTTAAATTTAGTTTTAAGACATTGTAAATCATAAGATAAAAGCAATAATAATGAATATTGTCTCTACAAACACGTAATTTACCATCAGTGATTTTATATTTCATGGCACTAATTAGAAACCTTTTTACCACTAGAAAGTTCCTATTTAAATATCATCTCAAATTAAATAATAATATACATTTTTCCTGATGTATATAATAAAATACTAATACTATCTTTTCAGCAATGTAGGGACAGCTACAATGTATCACTTAACATTATATCTATAACAGTATATTATATCTAAATGATAAAAATAATTAGTAATATTATATTGTACTTTGTTGTACTTAAAATATAAACGTAAATAATCAGATGATCGAATATTGTATGTACATAAAAATATATTTTTAAACTCCTAAACGGATTAATTAAAATAATATTAGTTTTTAAATCCTTAAAATACTTTAAATATTGTAGATACTTATAATAATATATTAAATTGTTTTTGCAGTTGAATATAAGTAACTTAATCCAACTACAAAAATAAAACGATCGATCTGATGAACATTTTTTTCATTACCTTTTGATTTAATAAATTATGGTTTGAATATTTTTTATGAAAGACACTTTATTGTATTATTAAACATTAAAATAATTGTAATTTAATTAATTTTCCAAATAATTTAGTATTTAATCGGGTTTGCTGGAAAACTGAATTTCTGAGAAATTTCTTCAATATACTTTTATCGATAATACCAAGTTTTACAATTAATCTTTGATACGTTTTTTTAAACGGCTTAAATTAAATTAAAAAACACAGTAAGACTTTTAAGTCAATTTTGAACCCTTTTATGTTACGTGAAAAGGTGAGTCCTATCAATCCTATCATCACCAGATTCGTATAATTTTAGTAGCTAAACAAAGGAGGTGCTCAATAATAATTATTGAACTTGTTTTTCTTTAATTATAAATAATAATAATGACCAAACAAATATACATATTATTGTAGAGCTCAAAAGTTTTTAGAGCTAAAAAAGGCAAAATATACACGAAAAAATTGTAAAATATGCACAAAAAAATGATAAATATATAAACAAATTTAAAATATAGAAAAATAAATTTATAATATTTAAAGTATGGTGGAAAACTTGTTGGCGTTTTGACATTTTATTAAACTGAAAAAATAATTAAAAAATATAAATCGCGATGATAATAATAAATACCTACATTAAATAATATTGAGTTTTGTAATCAATAGTAATTAAAATATGGTGATTAAGGAAGAAAAAAATATATTTTTTTTTAGAAAATATTAAATATTCATAATATGTCTATTAAAATCAAGAAAAAATGCACTTTTCACAAAATTAGACAAAATGTGCAAAAAATACATTTTAAATTTTAGATTTCTAAACTCAGCATTGTATAGTTCGATATTCTATCTTGGTCTGCTATAAATCGAGAACATAATATGGAACAATATGCAACTCCTACAACTTCCGAAACCTATGCATATTTTATGCAAGGTATAGCAGATATAATAATTAGATTGTGTCATTATAATATATAATATGTTCCTAATAACTTCTTTTCTGATAACGTTCTTAAATTTAGATATTATATTATAATTACTGTAAACTATACAAAGTGGCAGTGGTAAACTTTATTTTAGGGGGTCAACAATTTTTAATCATGGGGAGGAGGAGTGTCTAATATTATTCAATATTATCGTCATCGATATTATTCCTTCCTTTAATTTTGATAAATATATTTTGTCATACAAGTGTACAACAAGTATAAAAAATATATATTACAATGGTAAATTTATTTTACATTATATTTTATACATTTATTTCAACATTATTGAAAACTAATTACCTCAAAAATATTGTAGAAACATAAACATTTCACTTAAGTACTTAGAGTTTTAGAATATTCAGAATATTCAATATTATTATTAATTTTTATTTATATTACTTTAAGATGTGAATAATACATACATTAATGAATTAAATAACTTACAAATATAGATATTAATATTCAATGGTATTAATTATCTATTTATTATTAAAAAAACTAAAAAGTTTACACATTAAGATAATATAATTCTTTATTCTTTTTTTTACCTTTTATAAATTGAAGTAAATTTATTTACAATTTCATCATAATCCGATATAATCTGGCAAACACTATACTTATAATCATGGTTTGTAGAAGGGTTTTAGATGGTTTTAGAGACAGTTAATGTTATCTAGCGTTAATTGATATATATTATATTTATAAAGTACTAATATGATTATCAATATGAAATAATATTAAATAAACATTTATTTTAATTTTGATTTTTCAAATTACAAATGGGGAATAGATAGGGAAAATATAGGAGGGCACTCCTCTTCCTTTGATTTCAGTGTATCCCATCTCTGACTATAAATATATATTTATATCTATATATATATATATATATATATAAGTTAACTATTTCTGTTACACCCTGTATTTACTATATATGTATGTACTATGTGATACAGTATTAAAAAAGAGCGATTAAAGACAAATTATTACTAAAAAAAAGTTCTTGATTTCATTTTAACAGTATTAAAACATAGGTACTATATTCAATTTAAATACATATAATTGTTTAAATAAAAGTAATATAATATTATAATACAAAGCAATATTATACTTTAAAATGTTATGCTATGGCATCCGATAAATAATTCAGTAATATGACTTTTTTTGGATCCAACTATTGTTTTATGATTAATTCATTACATCATTCATAAATTACTATTAACAATTAATTTAAAATTATGAGTAAAATATACATTTTTGATTCTGAGCTGAACAATAAATATATTGATTTAACAATAATGTGTTTTTTTTGTCTATGTACATGTTAAGGTGTTGTGATATGCTTCAATTTTTAATTTCATTAATTTTTCTGGTGTGAAAATGAATCTAATTGGTGTATTTGAGAATTAATTCTAGAAAATTTCCATTAGTTTTCAAAAGCGTCGGGAAAACAATAAAGAAATTAAGGAAAACCGGGAATTTTTACGCAAAGCCAATTTTTGACAAAATCGATATTGTTTTTTGGTGCAAGACAAAAAATAATAACCGTAGATACATTAAAATTTTACTAAATGTTTATTTTAGCATGTCATATAAACCATAAACTGTTCAATATATTTTGATTATTTTGAAACTATTTATAGGTATAAGAAATTTTTAATTTTTTTTAGTTTTTTTCCATGAATATCGATTATTATTTATGAATCAAAAAGCTTAAAAATGTAATACAAGCTTTCTTTATGTATTTTGTAATAGCAGTTGAAAAATATTTAAGACATATGGACACACTTGCTTTTATAAGCATTTAAAATTCAAATTTTTACAAAGTTCATTAAAAAGTTGAAAATGTGCAAATAATTTTGTAGCTAAAAATGTGAAAATTATAAAAATATAGCTATAAAACTAAGTATCGATGATTGAAAACAAAGTTTCTTGTAAGTAGTTAATTATAGTGTAACCAAAATTCTAAAAAATATACTGACATGGTTGTTTATTGTTGACATTTTTAGTACAAATTAGGTCAAAATTAGATATTTAAACTAAGAATAATGGTGTTATGTATATATGTATGTTTGTGTATACTTATGAATGTTTGAGATTTCAAATTGTATAATATTATATATTATTAAAAAATAATTCACATATATTAGTATAAAAGGCTATAATAAGACTAGTATAAAAGACCATTTAAATGAACCAACACATAATTGGATCACCAAGTTTATTATAATAATTATTATAACAATATTTTTTTGCTAATATAATATAAGTATATAATTAATTTGTATATTCCACAATAATAATACTTATGTTTAATTATTATTGTGGACCATAAAGTTCATACAAATTCGTCAATATGATTATCTATAAAATACATTTACGATTTAAATTTAACTTTAGGTTAAGAACCTTAATGATTAAAAGCAAATGACCTATATATTATAATATGCCAGAAATTCTCTTATTAATACTGTTTTAATTACAATTATTAAGTTCTAGATAAATTGATTTAAAATGAAAACTTTGTTAAGTTTATTGTAAATAAAGTGTATTTTGTGTACAATTATCGTAAGAATTAAAAAGCGGAAATTACAGTTAAATGTTTAAATTGCTGTAGGTACTGAACTTTAGACATATAAGCTAAGTGATTAGAATTTAAAATTTAATCACACAAAATGTTTAGGATATTACAAACTGTTGTAAAAGTCATTGACAAAGATGTTGACAAGTATGTCAAAAACCTATCTACTTTTTATATAGTTTTTTTTTATTGTTACTATTATTATTATTTAGCTGAAGCGTTAACTATGGGTGCATTTTCAAAACTTAGATTTCGAAATGTATTAAAGAAAATAGTAGTATAAATATATTTTGTTTCAAAATGATTATTGAACGAAAACGTAATTCATTCAGAATTTAATATGAAATCATAATATTAGTTCTATATAGTTACGTACAATTGATTATCAAATTACTATAAATTAAATAACCCTTTTATAATTAAAGAAAAAAATGGTAATGAAATGCCAAGTGCACGCTTAAAAGTTTAAGGATAAAGAAAGTTTTTTACTGTTAAATCAATAACGTTTAGTGTCTCGCATTTGAAGTATAATACATAAAATTGTTCCATATTCTCTAACTTACCAGTAATCCAAGGCATAAAGAGCTTATAGTAATGTTTAGTTTTTATCATATAAAATCATAATTATTGCTTATATATTATTATCCCTTATAGGTCAAAATATGTTATTACGTGTTCTTTCCTAGTTGTATAAACATAAGGATAATATTTTCTTTATAGGTTTTGAAAAATTATGGTATTCTTATAGGTTAGGTACTTATATACCTATATATATCGTCGTTTTTGTTTCAAACTTCCCCACTTAGGTACCACATAAACGAAATTCTAAGACGATTGATCTGATTATAAAATTTTACATAATAATATTAAAATATTTATGTATTATGAAAGCGGGGGAGGAGAAGGCTACAGATTGTCCCTCCATGAAACAGGCTAATGACTTTTTTATTGACACATTGTTATTTATAAGCTTCTAAATACGTACTTAATATACGCTTTACTTAAAAATTTACAATTTTTGTAAAAGATTAATTGATTTTTCCGTTCACTAATAACAATTTCAAAATTAATTTTTACACGATGTAACACAAGACGCGCATTATACAACTGTCACTAAATGTCGGTCATTTGAACACAGGACATAGTGAACAATATTTAAGATCAATCATCAATGATTATGAATTATGATCGATAAGACTTGTACATAATTTTATTTTTAATAAACCAATGTAGGTACCTACATGTAATAAAATATGTCTTTTTTCGATAAATCTTTTTTAGATTATATTGATTAAGATATGAAAACCGATGCGATAATATGTGATTCCCACTGGAATAAATATAGCTGTGTATATTTTTATTAAAATAAATGATTGACAAATACTCGCGGATTGATAATTGGCGCCCAGCAGAATCAATAGGTAAAAAAGTTCGGAGGAGTTGATACGTGGCGCAATCGATAGATTTTTTACAAGTAAAAGGGTAATTTTAGCACAATTGATATACGCCCCATATCTACAACCACATGTATTTTATGATATTATTTTTAACTATGTAGTACATTTCTGAATTATCTGATTTTAAACTGTAACTTTCAGTTTGGTGGTAAACAATCACCCTCTATGTGTTATTATTGTATATAACGTGTCGACATGATTTTAAAAGTCTTATCAAAATAAAATATAAAATTACCTTATCATTAGGTAAGCCACTGTTGTAATGGCTGTGTTTATTTGTAAAATTAAAAAAAATTCTAACTTAACATCGGCGTACCGTAAATAGGTTAATGGTATAATGTATGGGATGGCTATAATATATTTTTTGAAAATTTAACTATGCATAGAAAATTATAATATAAAACTTAATGGCAAAGAATTCCAAGTCCCTTTGATGTGTATAATTTAAATTATGAGAACAAAACAAACTAAAATATCGAGAAATATATTCATCTGTTGTTTAAATATCGAATTTCGATGAAATTCGATCTTCCAATAAAAAAAAAAAAATAATAAAATTGTGCTGAAGTATTTTTTACATCATTAGATTTCTGTAAAAACAACTTATGAGGAATCTTGTATTTCATTTGCAGGCTTTTTGATTGAGAGAGAAATGTTGCAATCTATAATAAATTGAGCTGAGTGACTCGTGCTTTTTACAGTTTAATATATATTTTTATTGCCACGAAAGTGTTTCCCTTGGAAATAATATTGTATTGGTCATCAAATAAAACTATTTTTGGGTTTTAAACATATCTTTAGAATACCTTATATCCTCCGTTTTGTCCGTTCGTCTATTAGTACATAGACGTTATCAGTACATAATTACGCTTGTTGTTAGGTTACGAAGGTAATAAATTCACTAAATTGTTATTAATTATTAAAAAAAAAAAAAAAACTGTAAAATAATTGAATAAATATGCCAAATGAGAGACCAAATTATTTATAAATTATACGTATATGGTATTATAGATTATTAAATATCTACTAAATACGTTTAGTAACCAGGATCTTAGTACGTTTGCAGAGTGGGATTTCCTAATTTGTTTATTAATTAGGTGACAATATTAAAAAGTAGTTTATAAAAACGAATTTATAAAATTAATTAATCATTTTAGTTATAACTGCGTTAAAATAAAATATAATAGTTTACTACAGCTAGCAGTAGGTACAAATTATATTGGATAATTCTCATTGTTAAAACGAATCTTATGAATTGGTATAATATTTTAATTGTGAATAATTATTAGACATTTACGCTAGGTAAGTAATAAGTACATCATCAGTGTTATTATAATATTATTGAACTCATAACAACATTTTTGTTTTCAGAAATGGCATTTTATATATATATATATATATTTTTTTTATAACATTTATGCCATTCAATACAATACTATTTTCTCATTTCAAAATAGGATAACGTGCGGTCTATGGGGAACAGATATAGTGTTCAAATGTCAATTAAACTTTTATGAAACATGAACGGTAGATTGAGATTTTATCATCCAACCGAATTCATAACAACTTGATATTTACACTGAAAACAGTAATTATTATCGCCACTACAAACCTAAAACATTCTCAGTGATTCGTTTCTAATTCATATTCTATTTAAAAGAATAAATAGTGTGCATTTGTTAATTGAATATATTTCTATAATTCATAATAATATAAAATATTAATACTAATATAAAATAAGTACACACGTTAAAGTGTATTTTGGTATAATAATATATGTTTAATAAATATCTTTTCAATTTAGATTATGGGTACAGAATATTGAAATATTTAGTTCATATTGATGTGTAGGTAATACATAAAAAAAAATGTATCTTCATTTTTTTCTTCTTCAAACAATTTTTTTAGTTATGTTTTAATTTTTTTAAAAGTGTTTATGAATAATAGACTCTATAGAAATGTATTTTTTGAAACATTGTTAATTTTCAAAACCGTGGAAACTATAAACAACTGATATTTTTAATGAAATCGTTGTTTGCTGTTAAAACGGTGTTTTTATCAAAATAAACCAAAAAACAGTCTACATTACTTGATTTTAATGATTAGTATATATTAAGTGAATTTAATTGTTCACGACTCTAACTTTAAACAACAATATTCGGTTTTTTTTGTATATTAAATGTGTGGAGAAACAATATAAATAATTTTTATAGAAACATAGGTGGATAAACGAGAGGCACAATTTAATTAGAGAAATGGATCCTCGTTTACCATAATTTTTGTATACCGAATTACACTGTAAAACATAGCAAAATATAAAACTACCAGGTAATGTTTAGATAACATTGTGTGTTAAAATAAAAAATAAAAACGACATAATTAAAACTGCCATATTTTAGGTACATTGTTTAAAAAATAATCCATAAAGTGTATATTATATAGTTTCGAGTAGAAAATAAACACGCACAGGGTCTTAACTAAAATTATCATACCTCATTAATAATGATGACTGAAAAATCTATTAATTTTACAATGCTATAATATAGTCGTTTTTATTTTTCGATTACCCACCTACCTACCTACCTAAATGATATCATTTGACTCTTGTGATAATTCTCTTTTATTATACTAGTTGTACTTGACATGATCGGCCTGTGTCTTCTTATATAAGAGAAAATGCCATTGTCTAACTCAATATTACCTATTCGCAGACTTTCGAAAATCTTTATCGATCCTAAAGTGTACCGATGATATCCGATTATCGTTCTGAATGCAATATCGAATGCGACGGTTTGGCACTTATATACTTTAGTGTAGTACCTACCTGTAGAATATTATTTGTAGTATAATGTCATAGGTAGGTGGTCGGTGGTTGGGAATCTGGGAAGCGAGCGAGGCATTGCGAGTGCCAAACGCAGCAAGTGACTGTGTGGCCTACGCACTTTTTTCCATGTCACATTCATATTTATAAGAATATTTTGCATTGTAAAATATGCTCAATATACTTTCACGGAATTCGCGCAAAACGTTGATGAAATTCTTTGTGTGCGCGTTTACTCCATTGTCAAAGTCGATGTCAATTCAAAAATACTCGCGAACTTATAGGATAGTGCGTCATACGCTCTCGTATACCGTATGACTTATTGTCATGTAATATACGAAGAAATCTATGCGAAAAATGACAGAATACGTATGTTTAGCGTCCCCGTCTAGTTTAATATTACGGAAATCCATAAGTCGTATCGATTCGAACTTGTCACGGACTCGTGCCAAATATAGTTTTGTGCACCTCGTCTGCAGTACATAATATTTTCATTCCGGAAAACGTTATGTGGCCAGGGTTTTTTTTTTGTATTTATAAATTAGTTTAATAGATTCGGTAAAATAAAATAATGTTAAGTCCGCGTAATGAACTGTTGTAGTAAAATATACATACGGCTGTCCGGACATATCGATGAAATCTAATGCAGTTATGTTATTGTTATACATCTGAAAGAATAAA
This sequence comes from Pentalonia nigronervosa, assembly GCA_014851325.1. Taxonomy (NCBI): domain Eukaryota; kingdom Metazoa; phylum Arthropoda; class Insecta; order Hemiptera; family Aphididae; genus Pentalonia; species Pentalonia nigronervosa. The sequence goes on from JACXSJ010000254.1 coordinate 76,644, forward strand.
TCATGTCAAGATTCTGAGAAAAGTTTTTTTTTTAAGGAGTTTACGTGAAAACATAACTCTAACTTATTGTTTTTTGGAATAAAATAAAATTATAAATAGGTATAAATTATAAGTATAATATATTTTTAATTATGTTTTATATTCTGAGCGAAGTGATGAGTTATGCGAAAAGAAACAAAAAGATGAACACTCATTTAAATATTTAAGGATTGACAATTTAATACATCGTTCTTTATACTTTTTTCTAATAAGAATTCATGTGTAGCGAAAAAAAGAATTATATTATTATTATTATTTATATTTTGTTGTAATTCAAAAATATAAATTATAGAAATTTGAAGCTTCTTGCCATTGGGTACGTAAATAATAATTTGTTATATCGTACAATGAGATATTCAAAATATGTAGACCAAATTTTAGTTAGTTATTCTATGAATCTAGTATTCACACAAATTGACTTATAGATAATTATACAGCATCATAATAATTACTATTAAATTTAAATTTAATTAATGCATTGTTTTTTGGAAAAATAAATTACAAATAATACCTAACATAAATATTATTATAAATAAAGCTATGAAATTAATGCCCTAAAAATATGCATTATAAAAAAGAATAAAACATTCAATTAATATTTCTATATTAAAAAAAAAAAAAACCAAACCCATTAACTATAATAATAACTTATAAGTATAAATAATTATGACAAAAAATATTTATATAATATTAAAAATGTATTTTATAAATAAAAAAGTGGACAGATAGGTATCCATTATGTTGTTAAGTATATTATGTCAAGTGTAGTTGAGTAGGTCGATTTGTTTGATAAATCATTGTATACAATAAAAAAGTTTCTGAGCTGAGACATTCTGTATGTTCATATGCTTATAAAATAATTCTCTCTCTAAAAAAAAAAAGCTATGTATTTTCTAATTTTTAATTTTGGTTAGATTAACTAACTTAATTAAAATAAAAAAGCTATTATATTGAATATTTAAATACATTTTATTAGGTAGGTATACAATTGTTTGATTACAAGCAGCTATTTAAATGGGTATTTTTTGGTTGTTAACATGTTTTTATTTGTTGATATATAACACGTCTTGTGAAAAACCATAAAAAAATCTTCAAGTTTTTCAAATATAATAAGTCTAATAAAAATAAAAAATAGCCGTAAAACACAAATCATTGTAAAATCAATACATTCATCACTCCTTTCAGAATCTAAAAATGCATTAAAATAAGGTAGGTATTTATTTAAGTTTTAGTCATATTATTCAAGATTACATATAAATAAAAATAATTTAATTAAATTAAATAATTAGTTATGTTATTAATAATTATTGGAAAACATACCATAATTTATAATATGTCTAGGTTAATATAAAATATTCTTAGAAATAAAAATACTGCCTTTGCTTTTCAGAATCATTTTTTATATACAAAAATTGATCATTGAATTTAAATTTAAGTAATTAAACGCATCCATTATAAGTAATCAACTCAGTGGCAAGGAACATTAGGCCTTTACTGGACACCAGAACGAAATCATAGGTTTTTTTTGTACCTCATTCAAACTATTCAATAGAATAATTATAATTAAGATTTTAAAAAACAATCATAGGCATTAAGTATTGCAATAAAATATAGGAGATACAATTACGCATTAAGTTAAGTAAATAATATTTAAATTCAAATAATATATAACAATTACGAAAGACATAATGAGATATCATATAATTTTATCAGAGCAATGATAAGTTTCAATATAAATTAGGTTCTTGGAATACGCTAATGCTCACTTATAAGAGAAAAATAACTTTAAAATGTTTTGTACTTAAAGATAATGCTGGTTGGTTTCAAGAACTGAGCGAGGGTTACCCTAATACCGCAAAGTTAAAATTTCTTCTCAAAAAACTATATTAAAATTTAAAAACTCATTAGAGGGTACTGTAGCTATATCAATTAGGCTAAGAACAAAACAATCATCAATTAAGCCAACAAGAAGTTTAAAAATAACATCAAGCATACCCGCCTTATATTTAGAGAATTATTAAAAATGTACTATTTGTTTAAGAACTTTGTAATTATGGTAATATGTTGTGGTTTAATATTGTGTGAAGCCCATAAATCTTATAAAAACAGTTTTGAATTTGTTTGTTATAAGCTTAAATGGTCAGTCCATATTGCATATGGTTATATTTGAAACGAGTACCATAAAACTTAACTGAATTATATTAGCGACCAATCTTAAGCAAAATACAAAATTTTAAAGATGAATCATTTGAAAAATAAAATGTATTCTTTCTTTTTTAATTATTTATTTTAATATATTCAATATGTTCAAAAAATAAAACAATAAGTAATAAGGATAATATAGAAAAAGTATATATGTACAAACATGAATCGCTTGAAGAGGAGATCGTTAACAGAACCTAAGAAAAATAATGTGTTTTTAAAACGTCCATAAGACCTGATAGAACATTTTGGATAAGTCTATGTAATTGATTTCAAAGGATTGAAATACAAAGTGTGATTATTGAAATAATTAAAGTTTAATAACATAATATATTAGTATGATTAACCTTCCATTTAATATTCAAGTCTGATCTAAAATAGCTAGGTATTCATCATCCAAAAATAATACATTTATACAATTTTATATACTTACAACTATAAAGTCTAAAATGTGGCGTAGGCCTTTCAAATGGTTTTAATATTACGTCAAGCATATTAAGTAAGTAATTGAAAACATAATATTTTCTTTGACTGAAATAAAAACCCATTTTATTAAAAATAGTTGTACCGTATTGTTCACTTTTTAAACTATTCAGCTATTGTACTTTTAAAAAAAAACTACGATTCGTCTAAACTCTTTTTGTGCTCAATTTTCGAACTATAGATACCAACACGAAACTTTTATACCACTTTTAATAAGCTTTTTAAAAGTATTTTTCAAAAGGAAAAACACTTTATGGTAGATCAATTCCCTTGTTTCATTCAGATTCTACAAAAACTAAGATACGACTAACAGGAAAATGCAACTGCATACACTCTTCTTACTGGATTTACATCTAAATCGTGGTGACGTATTTTTAATATTCTATATAAATAACATTTTTTTTTAGCATCTGACATCTTAGAGACGTTTTAAACATATTTACTAATAAGTCATACACTTATAATTGATTCTTAATGAATATACCGATCAATTTTTTATAATGAGTAAAACTCCAAACTTTAATGTAACTCTTTAAAAGATCTAAATTATCTTATTTCCCAACCTAAATGATTTTTTAAAATTATATTTCTTTTAGATTTTGTATGTAGTATTTTTAAGCAAATGGAAAAATTGCGAAAAACTTTTAACAATGTATGTAAGCTTGATAGTAGTTGGTACCAGAAATTTCCATAAATGTATTATAATAAATAACCCACTACTGTATTATGTTAAGCGAGGATATCTAGCTTTGTTTCCAGGAATTTTTCTAAAATTTTGTATTCAAATCCATAATTTTATAGTGGTTTCAGAACTAAGAAATATATACAAGTAATATTAAAATAAGATCAACAAGTGAGTACCGCTCTGCTGTACAATAGGTGTCGAGTGGGGTCAATGTAATGAATTTGTTAAATTTGAATTCAATGATATAAAATCATTGTATACAAAAAACGATTTTGAGCAAAGACGGTCTGTCAGCCTTGATAACTAAGTGTATTTTATGATATTGCTATTAAAATAATTCATTTTACTATTAATAATACAGTAGGTTGAACCAATTTCTACAAAAAACATTCTATTTAAAAATTTAATTAAATGTATGAAATATAATAATATACTTTAAAAGTTTCAAGCATTCACGAAAAATAATTTAAAATTACAATGAAATAAATAGTATTGTTATTCTTCATTTAAATATATAATTTTGTTTAAATTTAAACTTAAAATGTCTATCTATGACAAATTATTTTTTTTATATATTTTTTCGATTTTCTTGGTTATACTATTAAATACTTACGAAAAATCTTGTTTTAAATTTTCAATAAATTTGACATAAAGAAAATAATTTTATCAATATTTATAGAAAAAAAAAAATTGAAAAAGCGAAAATTGTATAGGCCGATAATTAGCTCAAAAATTATTGAAATATTTTTAAACTTTTTTGATGTATAGACAACAATGATCTAAACATTTGGCGAAAATGTCAAACGTCTTCAATTATTTAATTTTGAATTAAATCAAAATAAGAAAAACGTTCCCAGAGAAAACGGGTGAATATGTTAAAATAGTTAAAATGTCCAATTTCGAACGCTCATAAAAAATTGCTTTGACTTTCTAATAATTTTTTTTTTAGAAAGGTAGAAAACCTTATATATAACCTTTTGTTGAATTTTCAAATTTTATATTTGAATACAACAATTTTTATGAATTTCCTAATCTAAAAAAACTGCGAAATTTCGTGATTTTTACATATTTTTTTGAAATTTCAACTTCAGATGCTTAAAAAAAAACTATTAGAGACTGAAATTTTTTTTTAATTTACACTTACAACAAGTTATGAAGAACATTGTATTATATTTTCAAGTTTTTTGACCTACTGAAAAAATGTTTATGGGCAATAAAAAAAAAAAACCCCAAAAATTTATTATTCTTATAAATAACTCAAAAAAGATCAAAATATTTTGAAAATTTTATTGTACATAGAAAATTTTTATACAAACATTTAGTAAAAATTTTATATATTTACGGATATTATTTCTTTTATTACATTAATAATAAAAATACATTTTGTCAAAAATTTGCTTTGCAAAAAATTTCCCGTTTTCCTTAATTTTTTTTTTTTTTTTGTTCTTTCCGGCGTGTTTAATAACTAATGAGAATTTTGTACTTTTGACCTCTCAAAGTACCAACTAGATTCATTTTCCTATCGAAAAAAAAAAAAATGCTGATGAAGAAAATTGGAGCACTTTTACTACACTAAAACGTGATGACAGACACACAAAAAAAAACCACAACATTGTAAAATCAATATATTCATTGATCTGCTCAGAAACTAAAAACACAACAATATTCTTCACGCCACTCATAATTCAAAATGTTTCGACTATGCTGGGCATTTGTAAAATATGGCGTGTAATATGTATTCATCAAATATAATCTATCATTGAAAACAATGCGAAAATCATATTAAAAAATAAATCTTGAATATAATAATATATAACAATTTAAAAATCAATTTTAAAACATTATCAATAGGTACCTTAATAAATAAGTATACATTTTTTACTACAATGAATACGCATTTCCCGCATCCACCTTATTATGTACAGACACGCAACCGACAAAGCGAATTGGATACTTAGGAAAATTCTATTGCTTATGTACAATTGTAATTTCGGTCAGTCCTTTCGCGAAAGCTCTGTGCTTGGAATACTCCCAAAAACCTCGAGACATGTACTGGACAGGATGAGTTATTAAAGGCACGTTAATTAAACTTAATGATTTAGCATCCCGTGAAAATTCGACGTAAATATATTTCACTGCATCTTACTGCTCAAGTATAAATATCGGTATGCATTTGCCTTCTTTTCGAACCTATATTTTTTCTTATTTATTAACGTGTTGAGTTTGTACTTACCATAGTAATTATTTCCTTATATCATATAAATATTTTATTTTATTATGAATAATACCTATTTGTTAGTTGTGCATAGGTACTTCGAATTGTGTCATTGGTCTCAATAACACGGTTAAAAGTATTATAATAATTGTATGGAATTTATATGAGTCGCGTACAATTCGTAACTAGTTATTTTTTTATCAATAGGGTACGTCTTAATTGTGCTGCACAAATCCCATTGAATTCTAGGTGATTGCAATACCTACAATTTCAAATTAAAAAAAAAAAAAAAATACAATTTTTTCTTCCTCTTTTATAAAATACAAATATAAAATATGTATTACATGTTTTGTTTGTATACACGATTGGATAAATATACATTCATACTTTGTATTCAATATACATTTATGCACTAAATCTACGTTACATAAACGGACACCAATATGTTTTACGTGTAAGCTAAGTTACAATGCAAGTTGATTTATTTGTCAATATAAAAATGATTTACTTATATTTTTGTTTCAAGAGATTCAGAATACGTGACATATATTTTAATGAGGATTATATTTTGAGGTAAAAAAAAGACAATTTACGTATGCTATATTAATGTTTTTGTATTCAGTATTTTTATTCTTTCTCCACGCAACATAAATATTTTGTTCAACGTACCTAGGTATTGATTTTTCTCGTTTCTATTTTTTCGGTAACTTTTTCCGTGGCCTAATTATTATTTTAAGTAATTTGTGTTTAATTAGGTAGGTACTACACTTGCTCTATCTTAGATACTTTGAATACATTTTTTTTTTTATTCGGTTTTATGTTAAAATTATTTTTTTCATTTTTTAATTTTTTCACGTAAAAATTTTTATAATATCCAACAAATATATTCAACAGCAGATTTTTTTTTTTTTTAATTTCCATTGCATTAATCTGTAGATACTATTCATCAAGGCTGGTATTTGTTTGTTAAATGTGTTCAACCTGAATATAGCAATAATAGACGAACACAATAGTTGAGTAAAAAACCACTTCATCAAATATTAATATTTTAGTTCGAGTCTTGTAAAAAAAAAAAAAAAAGGAAAAAAAGCATTACTTACTGGTTTGGTTTATCGTTTCAATTATTATATTGTACCGATTTCTATAGTGGCTACTTACTCTTAATTAATTGAATTAAGAAAAAAACGGTTTGTAAGCTCTTAGCGTCTTTCTTATAAAATTGTATTGTTTTACACTTTTATGGTAGCACAGTATAGGAAATAACAGTAAACGACACACTATATAATACGAATCTACCTTTTCAGTTTATTTTCTACGCAATTTCAATTAGTTCACCTCCGTTAATTCGTCGTGTTTTAAATCATTTCTAGAGGTTTTCCGCTATAAATCATTTGTGCCGTTTTGTGATTTATAGTTGATATTTTAGTCTGGCTATTATTATTATTCATGTGTATTATAATATATTATAGTTGAACACTTAAGCACGGTTTTATGCTGCACGTCTCGGCGACATATCCATAAATACGTAAGAAATTTAATTTTCTCCCGAAAGTATTTCATTGTATTTATAAAACATTAATGTTACTGTTACTAACAGTTTGCTATCCGTGCAATTTATATTTTATATTTTTTCTAGCTCACACTATCATTAAAAATACCAACTGCTTTATTTTTGCTTACTAATATACATTCCATTTTAGTCAGGTAAAAATCAATAATATTATTAGTAACGACATAGATTTTTCACCATTTTTGTCAGTATCTGCATTACACTCGAATGTATTCACAACAACGTTTTTCAACACTTAACTATAAAACTGCTTCTCTTTCATTTTTAACATGCATTCATATTATATTATTCGTATTTTATAGCATTCAATAACACTTTGTATTTTTTTTTTATCGAAGTGAAAAGAAGAAAGTGTTAAAATTAATATCAATGTCTATAAAATTATGTATAATTATTATGGTATCATATCATCTAAATATGAACCACAATAAAACCTTAATAACTTCGAAATAAATATAAATATCCTTGTAATCGTCATCACACTATACTATACCCATATCATGTTATTAATATCATATTATTGTTTTTTACTGATTTGTCATAATACTCATATGTTATAATATTGTATTACGTTAACATTATACGTAATGTTTTAATTAAAAACGAATTTCAAATATAATATAGAATATAATTATTATTTTTATGTTTTGAAAATAATTATTTCTATATTAGCCATTAGAGAATAAATATTTTGTCGTCGGTTATTTGTATTTCAATATACAGCAACAGTATGAGATTTTATGTTATATTTTAGTATCAAAATTAAACATACTTTATTTTAATTTACATATAACATACATTTATATTTATATAACTAATAATATATACAATTATTATCATTTCGTTTAATATAAAACATATTATTATACCGTCCACTATATTATGATAATTAATCAAACCTAATATTTAATTGGAATGAGTATTAATATTTAATAATAATAATATTTATATACAATAAAGGTTTATTAGATACTAAAAAGAAGAAAAATATTCCACTTAAGTACTTAAAAAACCTTTCGCTTAAAAAATACATTGTCTGAATCAACGATTGTCAGTGAAGTTTATTAAATATAAAAGTTTTGAATATATTATTAATTTTTAGAAATATATGTTTTTAGATAATGACTCATATATTAAATCTTAACTATAATAACCTTAAGTATAATAAAAAATTGTTTTATTAAAATAAGTATAATATTAATTCTTTGGAAATAATTTAATACATCATAGTGTCTTTTAATTGTGGTGACACTGTGCAGAACTTTTAATGCACTATGAAAATGTGATTTTAATATCAGTTATACATTAATTTCATTATCAAACAATTTGTAATTTATTTTTTCAGTATTAAAAGAATTTTATAGTGTATTTATATAAACATTTATATAGCTTAGACTTGAAAAATTAATAAAATAAGATTTCTGTCATAAGTTTTCTGCAGTAACCCAGAAAATCTTAAGAGATACATCATTTTACATATATAAACATTTTTTTATAGACATTTCTAGTTTAAATGTCGAGAAAATTGTATATTAAAACGAAAAATAATTTAACTTATTTTGTTATATTTAAAAAAAAATTTCATAGGTCTAACTTATTCTCATAACCTAAATTATTATTTACAATACTTACAAAATGAAATTTTTAAAATATTAGACTAATTTAAAGCTAATAATTTCTATACTGAACGAGTTTTCATTTTATTTTTTTCATTAACTGCGTAGTTTGTTTATTAAAAATTAAATGTAATACATTTTAAATTTGTGGTGTTCAATGTATTATTATTACATTTACACAGTTACACATGCTGTTTTTAATTCATATTAATATGATATTGTAGTACATAACTGAATGTGAACAATTTTTAAATAGATTACAATTTTAAATGCTTAGTAATTTAAATTTGTTTTATAATATTTTTTTTTTTTTGTGGCAATTAATTTTTCATATACTAATATGAAATATTTAATAAAAGTTTGAAAACCTACAGGTAACCAAGTTTGCTAGTATATGAAAGTCAGTTTTTCAGAAAAATATCAACTAAATTTTAATAGATTTAAATAGGTATTATAAGACATTTTTATTTTTTATAATACCAAATTTTTTAAGATAGAATTTCAATCATTTTTGTATTATATTGTTAATTGCCAAAAAAATAATTTAAAACCCTTGGTTATAATAAATTAATTATTTTGAAAAATTATATTTAGTACATCTTGGCATCTTGGACGGTTAAAAATAATCATGATCTGTGTTTAATTTTAGATCTGTTTCTATTTTTATTTATGAAAACATTTTTTATATGTAGTTACTCAAAAGTAATAAAAAAATATTGTATAAAATATAAATCATCGTTAGAAACTAAGGAATAAATATAACATATATTTTTTTTTTAAAATGACGTTAAAAAAGCATTAAGCTGTGAGTTATAACTATGTAATTTTTATTTTGTCTAACTTAAGCATACGATTTTGGTTATAGGTACATTAGTATTTCTAAAAAAAAAATAAAAATGGTTTGTAATTAAATCAATTTATTATAAGTACGTCCATAACACGATCAAATAAAACATTTTGTTTATGGGATGGATAAACCGTACAGAAATTAATTTTCTTGAAAACCCACACTGGGTGACAAACGTCAAAAGATTTTAATAAAAAATAGTTATCGAATTTAACATGCTTCGTATGACCGATAAGCTGACGTGGCGGCGTGACTTGATGCGTAGTTAGTGGTATGCCATTCAGCCAACTACGTTATACCACACGGTCACAACAAATACGAACAAAAAAAAAGACGGAAGTTCTCAAAAAAGCAATGGTGTACTTAGACCTAAATGTTTTTATTTTTTGGGGTGCCCCAACCCAGTTACCACACATTTAACCATCAATTAAATCTAAGACTGAGTGACCAAATGACTGACCAACAAATGGTATTTCAAAAAAAAAAAAAAACATTGTCATATTCAAAAAAACACAGTACACCTCTCACCATGCTATTGCAAAGCAGTTATTTTGGATGGAACTGAACGTTTGTTCAAAATTATTTTATTTTTTTTTGTTCGTTGTAGACTAATAATATGTATATAATATTATACATTTATATCTTTTTAGTTTATTATTAAATTAAATAAATTTATAAAAAAATATGTATTTTAATATCATTGGATATGTACATTTTAAAATATAAAATATACCTACATTACGAATATACATGTAAACCGACTTAACTTCGAGTTGCAAATAAACGATTACGTAAGTATAGATACCTGTGTAATTAATTAAGTTGGACGAAGTAGGAACTAATATAATATTAATCAAATACTATGAATGAAAAAAAAATTTAATCATATTGTGGTATCTATGCGCTGAGTTTAATGATATTGAAGATGCAAATATAAAAAAAACGTTCAGTACAATTATTAAAAATTTGATGTTCGGTCCTAACCTAAAATACGTTCAATTAATCGGATAATTATAATTAGGATCTATTTGTTTTTACTTGTTTCTGTCATTATTATATGCAAGCCAATGCGCTGTTGTAATTATGTTTTCATAATTTTAAAATATCCATACACAATATTATTGTTGTATTGAAAAAAGTGATTCTTATCAGATAAAATATAGGTTATCGCTAGTATTAAAATTATAAAGTTTTAAATTTTTAATGGGCTAGAAATATAAAAACATATTAACAATAATAATATTATATATATTATGCTACATGACACTATATTGTATTATATACTTGAGAAAATATCTTTTTGAAATTTTGAAATATATCGAGTAAAAATAGAGTATAATAAAAAAGATAAATGTAATTTAATATTGAGATTTATTAAACGAACAATAAAATATGCATTTAGTATTTAAATTTTACATGTTATGACAAAATAATATTACAATTGACAAGCTGTATAAAATAAAAGCCGATTACATGATATTGTGATAGAGGTATACCATAAATAAAATGACAATGAAAAGCCTCTCTTGTGCCATATTTATGAAAATATCATCATTCAAATATACAATTTAGAACATTTTCGGCACGGAAAATCTGAAACATAAACTATAAAATATTCTATTTTAATAATCCGAAAACATAAGCGCTTTTTATAATTTTCTTAGAAATAACTTTTTATAGATTGTCACTTTTTACAAAATTACATTTAAAAAGCATGATTCATTTCTTTTTTTAGTGAAACTGTATATATTCTTATTTAACCAAACCATTTTGACGTGACAATCTTTATTTTTTAAATTGCACAAATTACTTGCTCAATTCAAAATAATATACAATTCAATAATTTACTCTAAATAGGTACCTATGTAAAATACAAATTAGGTCATGAAATAATAAAATTGTTGGTAAATGTTTTGATAAAAAAAAAATATTTTAAAAATGTATAATAATTAATCAACATTATTATAATAATTATATTAAAACAAATTTTTTTATAAATAAATTATTTATTTTGAATTTTAAGCAATATTTTTTAATATCATTTCATTTTTTTTGAGAATGTATATTTATAGGTAGATGTATTTAAAAATGCGATGCTATTTAAAAAAAAATGTATTGAATTTGTATTTGAATACCTACTTGAATAAGTCATAGCACTGTTTGTTTTCGGTTCGTATTATTTTTTTAAAATTCAAATTAGAGATTTTTTGCATTTAATTGCATACGTTAACATCACAGTTTCCTCAAGATCCGGGAGTGGTGTCGTTGGTCTTTTTGACCGAAGTTATTTTTATCTTAGTTATTATTTAATATTATATTAGTCGATACAATTGAATATTCCCAATATTATTCAAACACGTGTACGCTATCTCTTTTACGTGTTTTTTGATATAAATAGTTAATTACCTTCGTTTACTTACAAAAGTAACTTATATATATATATATATATATATTATTTATTTGCTAGTATGTAGAAGGTTGGATTTGGGGTTGGTCCTTATGATCTCACACGTATATAGGTAGTTTATAATAATATGTATATAATGTAACCAAGTATATTAATTAACATTTTAGCATCAGAAAAATATTATCTAGTATGTCGGTCAAAAAGATCAACGACACCCCTCATTAAATATTTTAACACGACATCTTTCCAGGGTTAAAGCTTCACTTTTTTTGTATTTTAATTATTTGTTCAAACAATATTTCATAGACCAGTATATTTGTTCAATGTATGCGTATCTACTGTTATGAACCCCTGAATAATAATTTTTCATGATAAAAAAACGAGCATCAGGAATAGTGTGTTGTACAACGGCGAGACCGTGGAATCCGCTGACACAGGGATTTTGGTGTAACGCGGAGCATCGTCGTCCAACACATTATGGAGACCAGGTAGTCTTTATTTTATACTTGTACTGATACCATGTCATTTAGCTGTGAGTAATAATATAATTCTTATTAAATTATTAGTACGTACGTTATTTTCATTTGTTGTGAAAAATCATAACACTGTGGATACATTGTAAATATATGATAATATTTTTCACAAGAAAATTCAGAAATAAATTATGTAAGATAATGTTTAATTCAATAATTCATTACATTAAACTGAATAACGTGATATTTTAAATGTAGTTATTTTCAAATTTAAAATTCTGTTAAAAATTAAAAATAATTATTAGACCTATAAAATAAAAATAATAAGATTGAATAGAAAATAATAATATAATATTGCTATGTACCTGGCGATACATAACTTTTATGATTATTAATAAATGAGTAATGACCTCGATGATATGGTGAACCGTGTGTGGTTGGCTCAATCTAATTGATAGGTAGTTAATGAAACTCTGTCAAACGCTTTGGAAAAATCAAGGCTAGACCACCCACGAGAAAGTATTTGGGAGATTGGTGTAGTAAATTCTGAGAATAGACCAAGGGAGGTCGTACTGCGAGAAGCATATGGGTATCTGAGAGCAGCGGGACTTAAAAATTACAATAGAAATACACTCAGGATTATACTAGTGTTTGGACCAGACGATAATTAAATAATATTTAATTATTAATATAATATAATAATTAAAGAATATTCAATTTACGAATATCATTATTATAAAAAACACGGCCTATCACAACTCGACGATAAAGCATGTGTCGATTGCATTTCCTGGAACTAGTACGTACGCATACGATAACGAATGAGGCCAACACTATCTTGCTAAGATGACGTAAGTATCAATTAGGAAGAGTAGCCCGCATATAAGGGGGTCCGAAACGGCTTTGATTCAGACGTGATATTCCTGGGCTACAGCAAGCACCTTCACACCAGTTCAATTCTTAATTTAATAAAAACTCATTTTAACAACACAACCGTCTTATAATTATTTACTGTCACGACTACAAACTCCTGAGTCTATCACAAAGGTCGTCCGCACACCGGGACACAACAATATAACCGGATGTTGGGACCTCTCCCCACTAAGATAATTTTGGCACAGGACCGTCTCAAAACATTTGACGATTATGGACGTGTACAATTTTTGTATTATAAAAATACCCATGTATGAACAAATATTGTCTTAAAATGCAAATATTTATAAATTAATAAATTAAAGAGGGAATAATTTCTTCATGCATCCTATACAAAAACGCCATTGTGTGAAGTCTACTCCACAGTTTACATTTTTTAAATATCTTAATATGCTCTATTCACATTACACTTTTTTATGTTTTTTTTTTTTTTAAAGTTATAGACACAATGGATTTTTAAATTCTAATGTGACTCAATGTTAAGTCAATAAATTGAGATACCTGAAACTTTTGAAGCTCAACCTCTTACAAAAAAATGTCTATAAATAAAGATAAGAAAATAAAATATCTTTGGAAAGAGATCTCTTCGTTTAGAATTTAATATATATATATATTCGGAGTTCAAAAAATTGCTTGAATATTACAATAAAATAAGAAATTTAATTTAATAACATTTTAACGTTTATGTTATTCACTGAAAGTAAAACGCATATTCTTAGATTACGAAATAAAACGAATGACCTACCTCCTGAGTAATATTATATACCTAATATAGTTATATGTATTATGTATATTTTATTATGATAACCGAACATAATATTACCTTTCGGTAATTATAATATATATGTGCATATTATGTTCCTTAAATTAATGAATAATTTATTTTGAGTCTATAATATTGAAACATAATTTAGAAGAAGCAAATATCTAAAACCAACAATATATTTTAGTTGTCTCCCAACAAAAAAAAAAAAAAAATACCGAAAATAATAAATTAAAGTCTCAAGTAAATCATACAAAATATTATTTTATTTTTTGTTTTATTGTAGTCGCAATGAAAACTATTAATAACAAACACCAATATGAGGGAAATGATAATTGATGTATTACTTATAAATATATTATAAGTTTCATGGAATTCATGCATGGACCAAATATCTTGATATTTTTGAGTTATAAACGGTTTTCACTTTTACTATTTATGTAGGTAGATGTACTCACTTGAACATTAAAGCTAATATCGTATTTTAAATTAGTTATTCTTTATATAAAGTTGTCGTATTGTATCTACAAACTTATTTTAATTATTCAATTATTGAATAAAAACATATATATTTTAGTGTTGTGACATTTTAATAATGTAACCCTTTTGACCCAATTTTAAACAAAAAATATAAGCGAACGAATAGTAATTACTGAACTACATAATAACATGCCACGTGACGTATTTCGTACATATTGTGATATTCACAAATAGTAATGTTATTATTCATAATTTGTTAACATTCAATAATTTTCATATAATTTATGGAACACAACAACAACAACACGCGTAACTGCTCAAGTGATCACATTTGATGTATTGATGTTTTGTTAATATTTATTCTATAACTATGATCATAATAATAATCATTAGATACCTGTGGAATATATTATAATATAATTATTTATTTTCGTTTTCAGTAAATTACTGCACCACTGTAAGTACTGTATGAGCAACTTGTGTGAAAAGACATCATTTTAAAACCAATATTATATTCCTTGATCCGCTTAGAATATAAAATGTATTATTTATGACTTTCAGTTTTCAAATTCTACAAAAAAAAAAAAAATAAATAAATAAATAAATAAACAAGCCCATTATACAAATCTTACTTATGTTTTAAAGAATTATAATTTTATGCATAAAAATTTGTTTGATCTCTCAGTGTATAATAAATTTATGTTAAATATGTTTTAAAGTAGATTATGGAGAATTTTTACTACTTTTACTTACTGAAAAATAACCTACTAACAACACGTATACAAATACATAAAAACGTATAAATTGATCGTGATACAGAATATGACTTTTCTTATATAGGTATATATTATTATTTATGTTACTCTTATAAGTTATAACCTTTTTAAAGTTCATCATAAGAAAATAACGGATAAAAGGTAGGTCATTATTATAAACAAGTAAATATAAAAATACTATTTTTCTTCAGTGGACTCCTTAAATATTTCATTCATATTTTGGCCCATCAGTTATTACGATAAAAACTCTGTAAAATAATATTTAATAGTATTTTAAGATTTATTATTCTCCTCTTTGAAAAAAAAGCCTTGATCTCTATGATAAATACGTCTGAAATTATGTAAGTTTAATTAAAAAGGGGTTAACATAGACAGAGTGATCAAATATAGAAGGTACCTACATCATCGTAATATAATACACATAATGCAATTAAGTTTATATTATATTATTTTGAAATCCATTTAATAATAATATGAACACCAGCAATGACAGTTAAGTTTAATGTAATTAATGAGTTAAAGTGGACGTACATATTTTGTATTGTAGGCATTAAATATAATAACAGTCATATAAATCTAAACTATAACTTCTTTATGTCAAATTCAGATGCATTAATTCCTTTGAGCCATCGTTCAAACCTATATTCCTAATTTAATCATACAAGTATTTTTTTTTTAACCTTTTATATTTTTTACAATATTATTTCACACGGGTACAATAAGTTAATATGTATAAATTTAAAATGCCATTGGACGTGTGAAGTTATTACTGTTGTGTAATATGTCGAGAACAATAATATTATATTATGTAGGCTATCGGTCATTTGTCAATGTCCGCACTGTTTGGTCCACGTACTTGTAGGCCCAGTGTTTTTGGGCAACTGATTATAAAAAAATGCTGTTTTGCTAGGACCGAGATAAATCGATAAATTTTCCGGTCAAAGACGTACGACGTATATACTTTTCCCGTCGTAAATAGGGCCTTGTAAATAGTAATAATAATTGACTGTGCCCTTTGTCAACGTATTTTTATAAAGTAATAGGTACATAGTACATAATTACTACACATGATAACTAATATTATGAAACCATGGTTCACTCTTTCTGTTTGTATATTTAAAATACACGTACGTACCTATATCAAACTCTCGATATTATATCTCTTCAATCATCGCCCTGTCAAGATAGTTATTATTTCATCCACAAAATGAATATGGCCTATCGGCTCATCAAAATATTTATAACGTACTAACCAATAACCATACGTCCAATAATTCGTTTTTAACTTTTGAAACTATCCGAAACACATAATTTACTTAAAAAAAAAACACATCAAATTAATAAAATGCTATTTCATTGTACATCGTACGCCGTTTTAGTGACAGTGCCGATTTGTCTGTACCAGCTACTTGTGACGAACATGTTATAAATTTATCATTCAGCCTTTGTACATTTACCGTTTAAAAGTAATACCCATTTTACTATCTACTTACTTAGAGTTGTTCACTGATGTAATTATTTAGAAGATCATATGCATAATATTATTATAGTTCAATTATAATACGCATGTATATGTGTAATTTTTTTTTTTTTTAGAATTAAAGCGAACACAAAGTAAGTTTGTACGCATACTAATTTGCCATAAAACACGCGAGCGTGTTGTGTCATCTTAAGAAATGTACACCCGTTAACTCCGATTGAACAGATTTCTAAAACATTATTAGAACTTGTGAACTCCATACAACTTAAGAGGTGTATATATACGCGTCTGTGTAGGACAAGGTCACACTTCACGCTACTCGCTGAACTATTACAACACAATATTTTACTAATTTTTTATAATATAATATATTATAGATACCTACCTACTGTTATGCTAGTGCAAGTCGAGACTTTGGCATGTTACGTGCCAATTAATATTTACATTGAATTACTAATTAATATGATGCGTTTTGGCAATGCAAGTATATGCCAAACTGATGACGATGACGACGTATTAATTTACCATTAATATATGTTCTGTGAAACTATGCAAACGCGACGAAATAGCGGAATTAACGGAAAAAAATTCATTTTTTAAAACGGAGTAAAGTTACACGATAATATAAAGGTATCAGTGGCGGATATTAGAGGGGGGGAGATAATTGGTGTACCGCACCCCAACCAACGCCCCTTGGGATTTTAATTAATATAATATTATCTACAACTTGATATTTAAGAATGTATATAGGTATAATTTACAGATTGATACCCTGATTGCATTGAAGGCTTAAAAATAAGATAAACTCGACGACCAACAGTAACTCGATGCAGCGTTGTATATAAACCTTCGTAATTTTTCGCTTTTGTGCAATAATAATTATAATTATAATAAATGTAACGTTTTTAGAAATTAAAACCAACAACATTTGTATGTGTTTCGTGCCGATTACAGTACCTAATATGTTTTCCGAAAAGGGGAAGGTTGAACATCTCATCAGCTTTGTGGATTTGAAACTCGCCCACCCACTCAGAACTCGGATATATCTGTCACTCGTAGCTGCAGGTGCTTCCTACTCTAATCACGTCTGAACCGTCCTGAACATATATTGTAGCATACGGCCGAGTCGTTATAAAACTGTAACAATATCGTACCTAGCGGGCTCGCAATGATTATATATAACTGGTATTATATTATAAACCTATCTATCTGACGATCGTCGCTTGTATCCTGCAGCCTGTCGCGAAAACGCATTAATACTATGTGAAATTGCTGTGTGTGTATTGCAGCAGGCGACCGTTCGCGGTGACCCAGAATATCGTCGGCGAAAGGTATTACAATATCGTCAAAGCTCATCCGCGAGACGTGACCGACAGACGGTTTTGTAATTATATAATATTATATTACATTATCGGATCGACTGCCCTACACACGAATCACGTACGCACGCACGCATAAACGCGGCCCAGTGTTAACACTTGGATCGCCGACATATTATTATTATTATTATTATTATTATTATTATTACTACTACCACTATTACCGTTATAACCATTACGGCGGCGGTTATTATTATTATTATTATTATTATTGCCGTACGACGCCGCCGAACAAAACTTTCTCCTCTCCCTGAGCGCCGGTCGAACTGCACTCGTCGATAGAGGCGGGTTTGCACCACCGCCGTTAAAAGCACAATGTCAAACGTAAAACGTCGTTGGATGGGCATTTTACACGATCGCTTTACACGCCGCCAGTACCCATCACACCCGCTTTACCCGCCACCCATACACCACATACCCGGTTAGTTGAAATACCCCGCGAACGGACAACCGTGGCGTATCCGATAAGGCAGCTATATACACATGTGTGGTTAAAGTGCCGACCACGATATTCAAATACGAAACACATTACGTTATTGACACGGAAACAAGTCTTTTGCCGGCCATCCGAATCGATGGCTGTTGGGATTTCGTTCAACAACAGCTAATAATCTGATCAAAGAGGAGACATTATAATATTATAAGCAATCGGCTAGTGCAAATTTTCCAGTAGAATTATGTACTGGTTCAATAAAATTCAATACGATTTCAAGGAAGCATACGTGATGAGTCAAAAAAAAAAAAAAAAAAACGTGAATATAAAAACAAAAACGACATCGGTATTCGTTTTATAAACAAACGCATAATAATATTATGACAAGAACACGATCGCGAGTGAACGTTGTTTTGACAAAACCTGATAATATGATAATTATATATTGCATTGGATATTATTATTTGAAATTAAAAAAATAAATAATGATTTCAACTGAGAACCAACTTTGATATATCTAACCCTGAATAGTAACAACTCGGGAACGGATCCAGACGTTTTGGGACTTATACGGGATATCCAGAACGCAGAGTCCTGCTTTACATTGCAGCTGTAAAGCGTATAATATTGTCTCATTTATAACGGAAGCAAAATTCTATAAAACATCGCATTTCATACGAACCGTTGCGCTGTCCAGGTGAGAATATGAAACTATTTGGACGACGTGAAAATAATAATATCATATAATAAAGTTACAGCAGTAGAACCTTTTGGTAGTGTGTAAATATTTAAAAACAATGTTTTGTTACAGATTTTCACAAAACTCAAGACATATACCTACATTACAAGTATATATAAAAAAAATGTTTAAATATTTAAAAATGTTGATTAATATTTCCATTGTAACTCAAATATTATCAATCTAATATGATAAAATCATTTTTTGAGAATAATGTTCTTTGAAATTATATATATCATAATTTTTGAGTATTAAAAATAAAAGTAGGTATTTAAAGTTTTACTTCAAAAAGCTAAATAAAAACATTTAATGTCTGTAAGTAGTTATAATTTGAGACTTAAATTAATAAGTGATAAAAATATCAATAATTAAGAATTATTAATATATTGTCTAAAATTATAAATAAAACTGATACTTGATTTAAAATTAACCATTTTTGGTGCATAGCAAAATAAACGTGAAAAATAAAAATCGTCTACTTCTATACTAAAAAAAAAAAAAAAAAACAGAAAAAATCACTCTGCTGTATAATAGGTTTTAATAGTAGGTACCACAGTTTTCATTGAGTACCTAGTCCAATGTATGGATTTTTTAAATTTGAATCCAATAATAAATCTCTTAATCGTATAAATACCTATAAATAGCTCGAAAAGTGACACAATTGTTTAAAATTCATTATGTCTAGTTAATTGTTAATGTTAATATAAATATTTTGAGAATATTTAAAGTATTTAAGGTAATTTATTTTTGAATTGCAAGAAAATCAATTTTGTCAAAAATTGGTGTTGAGTAAATATTTCCGTTTTTTTGTAATTTGATTTTAGTTTTTCTCGATTCTTTTGAAAACTTCTTTAAATTTGTTTTACTTTTAACCCTCAAAACTACTTATTAGATCAAATGTCATACCAGAGACCACGCTCAAAGCTTAAGATTGATGCCCTTTTACAGCCCTAGAAGGCAATAGATTATGACAGGCACGAAAAATAGGTAGTTAAAAAAAATAAAAAATTACACATCATTAAAAAAAAAAAAACAGAAAATGCATCGCTTCACTCAGAATCTCAGAATATGTATGGATATTTGTAATAATTTAAAAATTAAGAAAAATTAATTTTATGCAGAAACATTAAAACATCCTTCATAAACAAATAAAACATAAACGCTTAATTAAAAAAAAATGTCTTCTTCGATTCCTTTAAAAAACATTTCAAACAAATTTAAATTACATAATTTGTCAGAGATTATTCAACAGGTAGTTGTACATAATATAGCAGTAAGTCTTTAACAATTATTCAAAAGCTGCAAATGCCTATAAAACAAATAATTGATTCCTAATTAATTAACTCAGTTCCTTCTGTCATTCGCATAACAATAATAATTAACTTAATCTATTTTTAATTGTTTTTGTTTATTTGTTAGTTAGGAGTTTCAATACTTATTTATATTTTTTTTTATGCCTCTTTTACATGCTGTGAAAGTTCAGCCTTAAAAGTTTTTACACTCTACATTTTCAATGTCTGTTTCAAGTTGAATTATATAAGTTTCTAGTTTCTACTACCTACTGATTCATATAATTTATATCTTTATTTAAATTTAGAATAACGGATTAAACTTTAAAATTTTAAATGCTTGGAATGCCAATCAGATTAAAACACATTTTTATGTTTTATAAATCAAATATTTTTTACAATAATAATTAAACTTCGTTGAACTTTTGGAACAATCAATTATCTTATATTTTGAGTAAAGCGATAAATGTATTGATTTTACGGTGATTTGTGTTTTTTTTTGATTGTGTGTTTATATATATGATATAATATAATAGCAAAAGTTCTTCAATCTTTAGTTTTGAAGGTGATTACAGATAAAAATTTGGATCTAGTTGGTGCTTTTGAGTGGACAAAATTGAAAATTCCCAGAATTTTTCAAAATAATTGGGAAAACAAAAAAAAAAAATAATGAAAAATCTTCATTTTTAACTCATAAAGGAATAAACGTAGTTAATTAAAATTTTCAAAAAAATTTTATATTAGCATTTTCTACACATGGCATTATTTTAAAATATTTTGACTTTTTTGAACTATTTATAAACAATTTGGAATTTTCAATTTTTTTTTTATATTTTTTCTATTAATATTAATAGAACATTTTTTGCTGAATCAAAAAGTTTAAAAACTTAATACAAGGTTCTTCACGAGTTAAAAATATTCAAAATACATTAGCACCAATATTTTTTTTATAAGTATTTAAATTTTAAATATTTACAAGATTCTTAAAAATCACAAATATTTTCTAATTGTTTTGTAGATAGAAATGTATAAAGTATTTAATTTTTATAACTAAGACCTAGAAATTTATTATAAGATTACTAACAAATAGTTTATAGATTAAACTAGAATCATAAATTCGAAAAAAATATAACTTAGATTTTTATTATAGACATTGGAACTAAATTGGATATTTAAACGAAGAAATACTACGTTTTCAGTTATTTTATTCTGATTCAAATAAATATTTATAAATTATTAGAGTAATTAATAAAAATGTATGATAATAAGCTGCCAATCCGTCTTCACTCACTATCGTTTTTAGTATACAATGATTGATAATTGAATTCAAATTTAACATATCTGTAAGGAACACTGTAGTAATGACTTACTCAATGACGAAGTACACTCAATTTTTACTGTACTACCAAGAGAATTTAATAATTACCCGCTTATATAGTTTTTATACCGACTAGTTATGTTAAAAATTGTATATATTTCGTTATTGGTTTTAATTCATTTTGATATTATTTTCTTCAATTTATTTAATATGTATCCACTTTTAAGTATCTTTAACAATTTAACGTACCAATTTGAAATATGTTTAGCTCATTAGTTTTGATTTTATTATATACAAAATTTAATTTATGCATTTTAATTTGGCAAAACTATTTCAAAAAACTGTGATATAATACTATATTATATTCTCTATATAGGGGACTATGTCTTATAATATATGTCTTCGAGCACATATCTACATAATATTATGTCGACATTTACTTAAAACTAAATAATTATCATCAAAAACTCAGAATACCACTCTTTGCATCCACATTCAAAATCATCAACAGATCATGTAATTTCGAATAATTATTATGATTGCATGTTGATCATTACGGTAACTTATTATATTATAGATTCGTTGTGAAGACATTTTTAATTTTTTTTCTTTCAAATGAGTTTTTTTTTATCTACCTTTTTTTTTTTGTTATACAAATAAAATACTTATGATATTTATTATGTTTTTATTTTGGTAAATTTATAATATTTTAGTTTTCACAAAAATATTCATATTTTTTATAATTCGTGGAAAGCCGAATGAGGAAATATAGTACATAATTAATATATAATATGTTATTGATTCATTCACCAAATTACGTTTTATTGAATCTGGCTAGTACCCGCGATCTCAGTATAAATTAATTAAAACAAACTGTGTCCAATTAGATGCATTAGAAATGCATATAACATCGTTTCTAACTATCTAGTAGGTATTTATATTATCCATACAAAATTCCGTGTAATAATAACTACGTGTACCTATTTAAAAATAAAAACTAATATAAATCAAATATAATCATTTTTTATTAGTTTAAAATAAAGTTTAAATTGTATTTTGTGTTTTTTACTAACCGATCATATTAATCTATGATATACACATTATTATAAAATGTTTACGATTCAAATAAAATCTAGTAAAATTACTCCATTACACAAATTTACTAACTTATTATATATTTATGTAATAATATTAATAATAAACACAAATAATATGACCAACTGTTTTTTTTATACATCATTATATATCATGTATTACGTATTAGAAACTAAAATATATAACTTTCAAAAAATTAAATACTATAACACATTAAATAACCACACAAATCCACTACTAACAATAAATATTTCAGCCAGTGAATATATGTTAGGAAATCCTCTAGTCGATTAGAAATATACTAGTATTAAATCCTGACTGATAAAGAAAAAAAAAATAACAAGAAATTTCTCTTCTAAGTCCATGAATTCCCACATTTGTAGGCCTCCCTTCTCATATAT
>JACXSJ010000255.1:0-21504 GCA_014851325.1 Pentalonia nigronervosa
TGTAGACTAATGACCGCCGGCTGTCCGATAGCCGGTGTGGTCGTGTGAGTAGATAATTGGTAATTTAATAATTTAATAATTATAAATTCTCAATTTTTTTTTTTAAATTATCGACAAAGTTTAGATTTTCCGATGTGTTTAAGGTTTTATGTAGAGATTTTCATTACGCATTCAGTGGTGTAAATGAAAATTTTTTTTTATTTCATTATGGTTAAAGTAATACGGATTTATACGGAGCGATGTACAGAACACGTGTGTAGTGAACGGTGTACGCGGCGCGACTCAAAAATGTATTATTCTTTTCGAAATATAATTAAATCTAGTTTTTAATTATGCTGACATGTCTTAAAAATTAAGACTAAGCTTTTCCCGCCAATCTCGATAAAATCGGGTGAAGTGGATAGGTCAACTTCAAAATTTTAAAGCTCTTATCTGAACAAATTTCGGGACGAAACTCAAATTCTCGAAAATCAAAACTAATCTTTTAATACCAATATCGACGAAATCGGGTGATGTGGGTGGGCTACATGAAGTTGGTCCACTTTCCAGTAGAATGTGTAAAATACACTATCAAATTTTAATATATATACACACAAATTAGTCGAAAAATGTTAACATAGTTTTCAGATAAATATGTTCTTGTTGGTGGGAAAAGTCCATGGACGTCACTTTTATTGAAAACTAATTCAAAATATCTTCCCAATCTCAACCTGGTGCATCTAAAAAATATGTCAACCCTCAGACGACTCTATGCTATTTATAATTTCATTACAGTTACTGAGTAGTCCTGGTATTAATAATGCCTTATTACATGTATAACTTTCAACACTTCCGAGTTATTTATTCCCTTTAAATAATTCCTCATTGCTGTGCCATCACAGCATACTAGATCGATACCAAGCATATTCTGTTATATATTTCGTCCTTAAATCCTTAAACTGCTATTTCTACTCCGTGTCATTTAAACTATATAGATAAAATAAAAAAGGAGATATTGTAAAGTATCATGTTGTGATCGATGAATTTCACTTATGCGGGACGTAAATAAAATTTTCATCGTGGCTCTGAAGAATTATATCTCAATTTTCAAATATTGTTGTCCACTAATTACTATAATACAATTTCTCATGTTTTTGACCCATTTTATTGACCAGCAGGTTT
This sequence comes from Pentalonia nigronervosa, assembly GCA_014851325.1. Taxonomy (NCBI): domain Eukaryota; kingdom Metazoa; phylum Arthropoda; class Insecta; order Hemiptera; family Aphididae; genus Pentalonia; species Pentalonia nigronervosa. Next base: position 1,162 of record JACXSJ010000255.1, read on the forward strand.
CCTATCAACATGAATACCTATTTAAAATTTGTCACAATCATGACGAATTTTTTCTATACTACCTAGTAAAGTAAATGAAGTCTTTGATGCAAGTATTTCAAACTTTGTGTCCGTGCAGCATTTGCTCTAATAACTGCTTTACTAAAGCAGATTTTAAGTTTAGATAATAAAAATCAAATCACAAAGTAATTAATTTTTTAAAGCTGTACAGTATTCCTAGAACAGGCAACATAATATATTTACCTGTTATAAAATAAAGATTTTTCCAGATAAATTCCCATCCTATTTATATTTAGTTTCCATTTTCTATGATAGTTGTAAAATATATAATACAATAATTTTACATATTTTATTATACTTTATACACACAATGAGATTTTTAATATATTTAGAATAATTTTAAGCTATTAACTATTTATACCACAAATCTATTCTTACCATTTTATGGTTAGGTGACATTTAAAAAATCTAAAAAATATATTAAGTTTTTTTTTTAATGGATATTTTAAATTTAAATTAGGATACAATTAAATATTTAAACTAATAATTACAATTTTAGTTATTTTGTTGTAATTTAAAAATATTATTTGTGAATACTTGAAACTTTTAAAGTATATTTTTATATTTTATACAATTACACGCAATATTTTTAAATACATTGTTTTCCACAAAAATTAATTCAATCTACTTCATTATACTTATAATAAAATAAATTATTTTAATTGCAATAGTATCGTAAAATATACTTACTATTACTTAGTAATATAGACTGACAGTCTTCGCTCAGAATCGTTATTTGTATGCAATGATTGAAAAATTTGTTTTAAAAATGCTATTAATTTATTAAATCTAAATCCTATTATGGGACAGTACAATTATCATATATTTATCTACTATATTGATGCAGTGATGCTGACAAAAATAGAGAATATAATTTAACCAATCACTTTTGTTGTGTTGAAAATATATAAAGTAACAACTAAAAATAGCTCAAAAATAAAATAAATTTAATACTATCATCCATCGAAATTACTGAAAATCAACAATGCAAAATTTGTAGATATTTGCGTAAATTATAATATATATTATTAAAAAATACAATGGTTCTCAACCAGTGTGTGCATTTTATAATGAGTGCATTGCCAAAAAAATTGTTTATTTATATTGTTATAAAATGGTAACAACATTAATGTAATGATTTACGTAAGTTCAAAAGTGTTGCCATTTTTATGGATCCAAATTACAAGTGTCGTCATAAAAAAAAAGTTAAGAAGCACTGATTTAAGAGTTTGCACGTTTAAAAACATTGAAAACGGCCACTGTCATGGGAAATTGTCTTTATGAAGGTTAATAATGATTATTGCTGGCTGATATGAATCAAGCAGCAAAGTTTATGACATAGTAATTGGTTATAAAACATTGAATAAGTCCAATGTTAGATAGGGAAGAATTCTGAAAAATTAATTTAAATTATCTTTATTACCTCGTTTACTATATCATAATTCATAGGTGTGTTTATATAGTTTTACACAAACAATAATAATATAAACCACTATTCTACAATTTATTGTACTTTTTGTAGTATGATTATTTTTCAAAAAAATACAATTTATATATTGTACACTTTTAATGAGCAATACAGTTTTAAAACAGAAAATTGATTAAATTATAGACCTGTCGAAGGAAATGTTTAAAATTAAAATGAAATAAGTATTAAGTATGTTAATATTTTAATAAAATAACAAACTATAAACTTTATGTAACTAAAATATAATTACACTATTCTTATGTATAAATATTCTTATTTTCGTTGCTCAATTACATTTTGTATATTGCAAATAATATTTTAAAAATAGCCCAAATTCAATATTTCAAGTAATATTAATAAATATAGCACTTAATAGTGTTCAAAAAATAAAATATAACTAAAATATGTATTTAAGTATGCAATATTTAAATTTAGAGGTGTTTTTTTTATAACACTGAATAAATTACATTTTTAAAAAAGTATATGACAATGGATTATTGTTGTGCGTAGATATAGAATTTAATAGAAAGTGACAGTTTATAAAATTTAAGTTGAGCAAAAATTCCAGGCCACAATAAATGGATAATTACTAATTATTGACCTCTTACAATTATAAGTTCTTATGCACAGTGAAAGAATACCTAAAATACAATTATTTTCAATACAATAATATATTTGATAGTTTAATATATTGTGTACAATTGTTAATTATTAATAATTTGTATACAACTATTTAACTATGTATATTTAATCTTAAGTAAATGATAATTGTATACAAATATTTTAGTATTTATTAAATTATATATCTAAAAATGTATATTGACATTATAACTGTTAAAGTAAAAAAAAAAAACACATTATTATTTAATTTGTATAATTTAAACATTTGTAACAAAAATATATACAATTACAATATTATATTAAATAAATACATTATTATAATCGATTTTAAATTAAATGATATGAAAATTAACACATTTATTGAATTATTACAATGTATCCCGAAATTGGTAACCAATGACCACATATTTTTTTAATAATAATACCGTGTAATAATATTAGGTTTGACACTAAGCTCAATCCCTATGTCAATTATTAAAATAGAAAAAATCTTCACTTAAAAGTTTATGAATATCATGTTCATAATATAAAATATACTAAAATAACTTTAATTGTAACAATGATTATGTATGATGTTATGTAGAAAAATACATAAGTACTATTATAATTAAACCGAATAAAAAAATAATAATAAAAACAAAATTTAATTTGCATCAACAAAATATTGGCAAGAGTTACAATGAGTTTATATTACAGCTAAGATAAAATAAATTAAAATCAAGTCTCTTACTGTTCATGGCAAAAAAAATTTTGTAATACAATTTTTTTACATTTCCAGGAATATTAAGAGATTGACTAGACATGCTCATTTTTAAAATAACCATGATAAAAGTATCTATTGAAATTACGTACTAAGTAAATTATATTAAAATATAATTTAACAACATTATATTATTAATTATAAATTATTTTGAATAAATATCATTCACGTATACTTGAATGGACGGAAATTATTAACATTCTTGTAGAAATGTTAAATAAGAATAAACTTTTTATTTAAAATATTTAAATAGGCACATTTATGAAAAATATTTGTTAAAAAAATAATATATATTTATATATAATATATAAGGTTGATGACCAAATGATTATGGTAGCACAGTTAAGTTTATACATACAAATATGTGATGTTAAATAAACTATTTATAAACAATATTAAAACATAAAGTTAAATGAATTATCTGTAAATTATCTAAACAGACATAATTTGTTAATAATCATAGATAACACTGTTAAATATTTTGTTTTTTTTTTTTTAAACTTTTAAAGACCTTTTAAACCTCCAACCAGGCCGTCAAGAATTTAACTTGTTATGTAACAATATTGTGTCTTTTTGCAATTTATATAATTCTTCTTCAATTTTTTCTGTAATTACTTTACGAGCTTCTTCCTCACTTGCATTGGATTCTTTCAACTTTAAGACTAATCCTTTTAAATCAATAGGCTCACCAAAATTAAATGTTACCTTACGACCAGTGCGTAAATAGTATGGTGGTTCATTAGGTAATATAGTTTCCATTCCTACATGACAAATAGGTACAACAATAGGCATAATAGGAGATTCATATATCATTTGACCAACTCCCCATTTAAGGCGTATGTAATTTTTGCTCATATTGACACGACCCTCAGGAAAAATATGTAGCCATTTACCTTTAGACAACAGTTCTACCCCAAACTTAACGGCCTCCTGTAACAAAATGAATACCAATTATAAATTCGAACAAAAAAAAATATATTATTTTTAATATTTTAGATTTTGAGTAAAGCAAGCAGGTATTTATTTTATGATTATTATTGTTTTACCTTTGATTATTTTTCTAAATAGAAAAGGCCCCAAGTTTTATTCAATTTTATTCGTGAATTAGATACTGGATCTAGATTCAGTGGAGGTTCTAGTATATCAAGGTGGTCAAGGTGGGCAGCTGACCGCTGCTAAATTTTTGGTGCCTCTTATGGGGAAAAATTATTTTAATTATAAATGTACTGTTGCTAAATAAAAATGTAATTCTAGAACCGCCCCTACCTAAATGGTATTTAAAAAAAGATAATTTATTTAATTTCTATATATTAAAAATAATTGTGAAATAAATAGAAAAACAGTATAACTATTTAAAGTCCTATAATTGTCATCATTATTCATTTATATTTTGCATAAGAATTGAATAAATGTAAAATAATTTTTATAACAAATTGGATAATTTTTGGTATAAATATAAAGTATAATTAACTTTGTGAATTTTTTAAAACTGATAATGTAATAAAAAGAAAGTTGTCTTCTATTTTTATTTTAAATAAAAAAACTGTTTGTAACAATTTTGTGAAGAAACATTAATTTATAAATGTTTATTAAAATTGAAATTTTTATATACATTATTATAAACAATTTTTATTTGTATGATCTGAAAATGTTAACTACATTCATAATAATATATTTGAATGAAACAATTCAATTAAAAAGTAAATAAATTCCATAATTATAAATTTTACGCTATAGATAATAAGTAAAACTAGAAACTAATGCATAGACCATAATAAATCTTAAAATATGCATTAAAAAAAACCAAAAGATTTAAAAAATAACAATAACAATAAATTAATAATACATAATATAAAAACATTTTTTTTTTTATAAATCTAATTTAAGTCATCAACATTAATTATATAATTTGAAAAGTATAGGATCTTACACCCTAATTCTAGACACTCTGTCTGAAAGAATCTGATATACTACACATAAATTAAGTCTGTGTGAGTGTAAATATATGATATTGGTATACAGGATGATTCACCAAACTTACTTATCTCCTTTTTTTCTTTAATAATACTGTTATTCAAAATTTGAGTTTTTGAATATTTTAAACATTATTATTTATTTATTAATGTCCAACGGCAATTTTATATAGTATAACAAATATTGTAATTAAGTGTGTATGTTAGTAACTAGCTACAATAAGCTATTACACATATAAAAATAGTTATTAAACAAGTTAATTTAAAGACCATATTTTTGAATATTTGAAAATGTTGTATCGTTTAATGAGTTTCCTGTAATGATACTAACTTCTATTTTTCAAATTATAACCAACCTCTTTTACTTTAAATTATTCATTAGATAATTTTTTTTTTAAATGTTGATTTATCAACAAGATCTGTAAAAGTAGTTTCCAATATATTAAACTTTCTGCAAATTTTTGAAAAGGTTAATTTTAATATTGGAGGGGATAAGTCACTTCAAAACCTCCTCCATGCCTATGATTATCGTAAAAGCAATAAAAGTATGTATCGCTACAGAACACTCCTTAAAACACACCTAAATAGTACAGAAAATGTTAAGTATTCAAAATATATCATTTTAGTATATTAAAAAATTTCAAAAATCAGATTTTGAATAACTGTATTATTAAAACAAAAAAGAGAGTGAGTAATGAGCATACTTGGTGAATCATCCTATATACATTAAAAGAAAATATGGGTTATAATCAACATTTATTGATTGTAACATTTATAACAAAGATTAGATTAAAAGTTTATATTACAGGTAAATATTATGTACTTATAATATGTCCTATATAAATAGATACAGTGGCAGTGATATATAGTAACAATCTCAAAATCATCAACTACAAAATTATTATTTATTTGTAAAATACACTTTTGAGGATATATTTGTCAATACTTTTTTTTGTGAAAATTTAGAGAAAAATTAAATATTAAATATGACAAAACTAAACTTACAATTTTATTTCAAACCCAAACAAAACTATAGAAAATTTAAAAATTATGTTAATTTGCATTTATTGTTTTAATTTCATTCACATAGATAACTACATTTTATCCTATAAATTTAATATAAAATTATAAAAAAATTGAATATAATTAGATAAAATTATAAATTAATTTAGGGTTTGTATCAGAATTAAACTCAATACCTATACTTTTGTCTTTTTTTAGAATATTGAACAATTCTATTTTTCATTGCTTATTTCTTTAATTTTGTAAATGTGTTGTGCAAGTATGATAGAAAACGTTTATGTTGAAAAGAAATAAAAATAAAATAATTGATGTTCAAACCGAGGAAGTAAACACTTTTTACATAATTTTTGAAAATATGTTGTATTTTATATAATTTGACAATCAATAAAAATTAAGAATTTTAGGAATATTTTGTACAATTTATATGTACTTATCAACATTTTTCAGCTTAAATAAAATTTGTTAATAATTGATAATGTTTTTTATACTGTTATAGCCTTATAGATAAATCACTTAGAATGCTGATTTACTTAAATACAAAAATTAGGTACTAAAAATTAATTAAAAATCAATCATACACATAAGAAATTTAATACTGCAGTGAAAAAATAAAAAAATAGCATACATATCTATTTAAATGAATAAATGATAACTGATCAATAATAATTGTATTATAGAACAAAGATTAGCTTAATATTATTTTAAAACTATTTTTATTAGATAACATTGATAATAGTTTATTAATTTAATGGAATAAAAAAATTAATTAAGAGTATATAATTCAAACTATAAACAAATTTTATCTAGTTAAAAAACTGTAAAAAATCAATCAGCTATAATTTAACATATATGACCTTTAATGACATACTTAATAAATCAATAACACACTTTTAAAAACTGTATACAGCTAAATACATTTGAATAATAAAATAGCACGTCCAAAAATGCATTGTTAAAAATGATAGTTTATGCACATATTAAAAGTATAAATAGTAATTACCTAACTGAAAATAAAAATGTTATTAAAATATACTTAAAAACCAAAACCCATAAACTGTTAAATATAAGTACTTAGATAATTAAGACTACTGAAATTTTATAATATTAAATTGAAATTTATTAAGATTATTTCAAGAATTGGTAAACATTAATTGCCTAAAATCTATATAGTATATATAATCTATATAGGTATATACCTATATAGGTACTTGATGGAATTCAATTTATATTTAATTACAGTTTGTATTTATATGGACTGTCTGCGTTAATTTGCATGAAAAAAGCAAAATATTAATTTATAATAAAATAAATGTAATTTACTTGATATACACCGGCACCTCGGATGGTCGGCACACATTGACCAAGCATAAAAAAATGTGCACAGAATGGATTTGTAAAGCATATGTCATTGGCGGCCAATGCCCAGCGCATTTTATTTGACATAATTAAATTCTTCCAACCAAGTGCAGCTAAAACAGCCCAAAATATTTAGAGTTGACATTAAGGTTTGGTGAAAAATGTTTAACTATACATACCCCAAATGCCAGGATCATCAAAGCACGAGTCATGATTAGACACTGTAATGAGAGGTATGTGATTAGGTCGATTGATCGCTTTGTCGAATGAGACAAGGTTGTACACTTTCGCTTTGTTGAACCATTCTACAAAAACACACACACTGCTGTACAGGAGGTATCCCTTACACATATGGATGAGACAAGCGGATACTCACTGATGAAAATCTTGCTGAATATACCAACGGCAGCTAATGTGATACAAGACGCTACGTTCCAAAATATCTGTCGGTTTCTAAGTTTGGGCAAGACCCAATCGATGTTGTACTCTTTCTTCACGACCATGTTTGGTTGTAGTGTTTTACATCAGATTTGGATTTTCGTTCAAAAATATCAGTTTGCACGACCTTCTTTCTGATCGCGTGTTACTGGCTGCATGCACGTCCCAAGAGGGCACCGCTCATCGATTTGCCGTCGCGTACATAAATAATAAAAACCAAACGAGACCGGCAAGGCGGAAAAGGTATGAATATATTATCCCGAATTCGTGAATAATAAACGACGGTCGTAGGCAAGGCGGAATAAGAAAGGAAAATTAATAATATCTTGGTAGTACGAATACTACGACAACGACGGCGAGGACAACAAAGCGGAAGAGCGAGTACGGCGACGACCGACCACCACACTACAGCTGTGAACGGGATGCCGGGATTACATATTATTATTATTGGCAATATGTATTATTATTGTCGTTCCGCACGGGCACCGACGGCAGCGGTCGTTATCTCACGGTTGTGCGTTCCCCGTGGTGGTTACGACCGTAGATAACGGACACGTCGGGTAACCCAGGTAAGCGCGCGCACAACCGTTTCGTTTCCCACCGTCAAGCCAGCGCCGAGGTGCCGCCGACGGTATATAATTAGGCGCCACGCGGACGACCGCGGTGACCGTCAAAAACGCGTACGAATAATATAATATTAAGTAGACGACCGCCGACCTTGAACCCTGACGCGAAACTCGGGGGTACGCGCAAGTAACAGTGTAACGGGTTGACGGGTACTACCGGAATTTCCTATTTCGCACTCGGATGGCTAAATTTTCATTATGTAATGTAATAGGTGCCATACAGTGCATAAAAGTAATAAATACTAAATAAAATTACCGATATAGGATCAATATCAATTCAATCGATAAACCAATTACTCGTTTTGAAAGATGTTTGCATGTGTACACGCGGCGTATAATACGCGTTATACTTGGTGTTAAATATACCTAATATTCGGTTCTTAGATTTGATAAACACTCAAAGTTAAAACAAGTAGCTGTCTTAGAAAACTGTTTTAGGATTAAAGCCCGCAAAAATATAGCAATCAAAATTTAATTTTCAAAGCAATTACCTATTTTATGTACCTACTTAATTTTTAGATAAAATATAATTGCCACTTGCAAGTTTCAACTGTGTTACAAGAGAACTCAGACCAAGACAAATTGCCTAGATCCTAGAGGCTAGTGTCTACGATAAATATACTGTAATATAGTGTAATAAACCAATAAATAATATTAATAATATGTATTAGGACTAACTTTTTACTTGTTTGTTTTAGACCCGAAGATGGCACGGGTCGAAACCAATACATACCAATATATTTTAATAACACCATTGATTATACTGTAATGGTAGCCACTCTTTATAACTAATGGCTAACAAGAATATCATCATCATAATCTTAAATCATAATCCTTCATACATATTTCATATTATACCATATTATACATTATAATATACAGTCACACAGATGTTCAATGAACATCTGTAATATAATAATATGAACATTGTTCATATTATAATAAAGACATCTGTGGACTGAGGTTATATATTATTATGTCTTTATCTAAATAAAACTGTTACATCAGCTCGGACGGCACCCATCGACCATCGGGCCGATCTGGACAACAGCACTCTACCTGCGTACGCCCTTGGTGGCAGTTAAACGTGATAAGCCATATATATATATATATATATATATATATATATATATATATCCAGTATAATATTTTGTGTATTTAAATAATAAATGTATTGTCTCGAGTATTTCTAATATATTAATTATGTTCTTAATTAATATTAAATTATAAATAAATCAATATTAATCCTATTTTTCTTTAGTTTTTTCTTCATTCATCAACAATATGACAACTATGCAATTAAATCAAGGTGAGTTAATTTGTTATATAATTAAGTTCTTATATATGTATATATACATATAAAAAGGTAGAAAACTAGAATGTGTACGTAATATATATAATTAATAAATCATACATAATTAAAAAGAGGTAAATACGTTATACGTATATATTGTGCACACATCCTATTTTTACATTACTACAATTTATACTAGTATTAATAATAATCAATGATAATACTCATAAGTGTTTATGTATTGCTAATCTAATTATTTAACAATTTAAGTTTCATTGTATTCATTTAAAAAAACATTTTTATATCTTTATCGGCGAATTGAAGATATAATCTTCTGTCACTAGCCATCGATCAAATAGGTCGACTTTTGGAGCGAGCACAAATAAAAAGAGAAGCAAAGAATCGAATTTGTGAAAGCAAAAGTTTTTATGCATGTGAACTTGAAAAGAATAAATTAAGAAATCCACGATTCTCAAGATATTGCTGTAACAAATTAAAAAAATATATATTTATTTGAAATGTACGAAAAAAACAATTGCAAGATCAGGATAAAAAAAAAGGAGACAGATCGCTAGTCTTATTAAGAGCATGTTTGCAACGACTAAAAAATTTGGATAAATAAAAAGTAAGCTAAATTGCCATTGAAAATAACAGATCAAAACGATTGGAAAATTAAGTTTACAAAAAAAACCAATCGAAATAAGAACACTCAAAACATGAAAAAGCAAACGATACCTTTTGATTGCTACCATCTGCAAAATGAATCTAGTAAAAGGAAAACGAAATTCTATATAATATAAAATAAGAGAACGGTAGAAATTGAATGAAACCAAATAAAGGGAACATGTTTTAATATCTAAATTTACTTTGAAAAGGCCACAACCACAACTTGTGATCCGCAAGATTTATTCGAAAAATGTTGATTGTTTTATAGATCACGTTTTCCATCTTGTGTCAATAAATGCTTAAAAATTCTCAAGCAATTATAGATGTAAATTCTAAGTGATGTCAAGAGTAGTGTAAGTGTAAGAATATAAATTGTCATCTTCATAAAAAAAAAATTAAAATTGGTCCATTGTACATAGGAAATAGTTATGAGTTGAACAGTGTTCCACCTTTAGTTACTTAATCAAATCAAATTGAAGACCATATAGTCTTATTTAAATTACAGTTTATGAAAATATTCAAATATCTTGAGAGTAATGAACAACTAAAAATCGAATTGCAAAAGTAGTTTCTATTCCATCTTTTTATGTTATGTTAATATTTAATATTTATATCGGTTCTAGGAATAAAAAAAGTAGTTCTATCCCATCTATTTGTTATACTATTTTAATTATACATTGTGTTATTATTTAGTAATAACCCTAAGCTCATTTATACATATTTAATATAATATAATAGCGTGCAACACGATTGCGCGCTTTTTCTCTTTTTGACCCGACTATAATTACAACACGATTTGTGATTATAATACTAAAATTGTAGAGAATATAATATATCAGTTCGGCTTCTATGAATCTGTAGCCCGTAACAACAGACACAATAAAAAGTGCACAAGTGGCTACCATTCTATTATACTGTAGGTGTCGAGTGGCTCACTGTAATAAAGGTGTATGTAAATTTCACCAATTACGAAAATCACGAAAAATTGCAGTTATTTTTAATTAGAAAATTCATAAAACATTTTCTATTTAAATCTAAGATTTGAAAATTCAACACAAGATTCTCTATAAGTTTTTCTACCTTTCTAAAAAAGAAAAATTTTATTGGAAAGTCAAAGTAATATTTTATGAGCGTTTGAAATTAGACATTGGATATTTACACGTTTTCTCCAGGAACGATTTTCTTATATTAATGTAATTAAAAAAGAAATAGTTGTAGACATTTGAACATTTTACTAAATATTTAGATTATAATTTTCAATACACCAAAAAAATTTTAAAATATTTTGACAATTTTTGAGCTAATTGTAGGTTTCAGAAATTTAATTTTTTTTTTAAATATCGACAAAAAACTTCATTAGATAAAATTTCTTGAAAATTTAATACAAGATTCCTAATAAGTTGTTAAAAAAACAGATTAAAAATAATAAAAATACATAGGCACAATTTTTTTTTTATAAGCATTTAAACTTTAAATTTTGACCGAAATTCATTATCGAACATTTGCAAATTGTTTTGTAGTTAAAAGTTTATAAAATGTTCAGTTTTATTACTAAAGATTGAAAATTTAAAATAAGGTTTTTAGTAAGTATGTAGTTTATAGTGAAATCAAAAAATCAAAAAAATACATTAAAAAAATAATTTTTTATAGACATTTTAAGTTCAAATTTAGACATCAAAATATCGAACATTTTCAAATTATTTTGTGGTTAAAAACATACAAAATGTTCAATTTCTATTAATAAGGATTGAAAATTTAAAACAAAGTTTTATTTAAGTTGTTTTAAATGCGGTTTTTAAAATATTTAAGATACAAATGCACACTTTTTTTATAAGCATTTAAAGTTCAAATTTTGACCAAATTCGTCAAAGTTTCGAATGTTTGCAAATTATTTTGTAGTTAAAAATGTATAAAATTATTAATTTTTATAGCAAAAGATTGAAAATTTGAAACAAAGTTTTTCGTAAGTATTCAATAGTGTAATTAAAAAATCAAAAAAATATATTAAAAAAATAATTTTTTATAGACATTTTAAGTTAAAATTTGCATAAAATTAGATATTTAAATGAAGAATAATAATGTTATTTATTTCGTTGTAATTTAAAAATATTTTTTGAGGGTTCTTGAAACTTATAAAATATATTATTATATTTTATATACTCTATAACATTTTCAAATACAATGTTTTCTGCAAAAATTAATTTTACCTACTGTATTATTAATAATAAAATGAATTAATTTTAATAGTAATAATATCATAGAATACACTTAGTTATGTAGGCTGACAGACCGTCTTCGCTCAGAATCGTTTTTCGTATACAATGATTTATATCATTGAATTCAAATTAAACACATCTATAAAACGTTCCCACTCGACACATACTGTACAGCAGAGCGGTATCTACTTATCGGCTTTTTTTAATATTGATATTAAATTAATTAATTTTACTAGTAATATTACGTTGTTTGACTTAAATTATGTAGAAAACATTGCAAAATAATAAATGTGTATACTTATAAAAATTATATTATTGTTATAAACTTCTGAGTCAATACCACTTAACTGTAAAACAGTGTTAATAAATTCATAGTATAAATAGATAATAGCTTAAAATTAATATAAATATTTTGAAATTGTCATTGTGTGTAGTAAAACTTATAATATACGTAAATGTTTTAAGTCCTCCTCGAAAAAAGTTTTTAAACTATAATAAAATAACTAATATTATTATTCATCGTTTAAATATCTAATCATATTAATATATTATTTTATTATAAACATTTGGTGAAAATGTCAATATCAACGATTATTCGTTTTTGAGTTACACCAAAAATAACAATATTGATGTTGTCGAAAACTGATGTACTTTTCACTAAGCCCCTATTTTTATCATAAGTTGGAAAATCGTTGTTTTTTTAGTCATTGATTAGTGTGAAATTTGTGTGACCGATTTTTCACACATCATTTAAAATCAATACATTCATCGCTTCGCTCAGAATCTAAAATAAATACAAAAAATATTCAGTATTCATCCTGTTTTTAATAAAAAAGTTATTTTTAAATATTATTTTGAATTATTTTATAGGAACTTCAAACAAATAATTACCGCAAGCAATTAACCATAAACTTTTATTAAGTGTCACCGCTGACTTCTTTTATATTATTCTATATCAATTCAAACCTGTACCAATAACTGCTACCATATACGCATATCGTTAAATTTTAATATTTATAGATTATCTTTAATTTCTATTTTCTATTTTATTGTACTTAATTATCTCAAAAATTGCTTTTACAGTATTTTTTAAACTAAAACAAATTTCATTTTAGATTCCGAGTGTAATGAGGAATGTATTGATATTACAATGAGGTAATTATTTTCTATCTAAAGACAATCTTTTTCTAGTAGAAAATATGATCTGGTTATAAACGTCAATAGAATTTTCTTGTAGGAAATTAAAACTAATTTTGGGAATTCAAAATTGTCAGTAATTTTAAAATAATCAGGAAAAACTAATAAAATAAAAATAAAAAAAATATGCGAACATATATCATAATTTTAATATTATTATTAAAACAAACGTTGGATAGCCTTCATTTCCAAAAAGTTAAGCTATCTTCGATCTGAATCATTTTTCATAATATGCTATGATTTATGATTGAATTCAAATTTAACCCATCATTACGCAGTGCCTACTCCTTGGCGAGTTTTACTCTACTCTTACTGTAAAGCAGAGTTATTTCTTACTTTTTTGTGTTGTGTATCACTAAAATTGTGGGTTTTATTAAAAATTTGATGGAAAGAAATTAGGAAATATAGGAATTTATTAATATAATGATTTCCATACATCGGTAGTTTTGTTTTGAACCCGTTCACCGGAGTTGGCCGGCCAAGTTAAATATGGCTGTACCGTTAGCCCAATTATTTTCTAAATTCTGAGAATCAACATATATTTACTTATCAATAGAGGTGAACATTGGTCCAATTTTAAAGGCTAACTTCACATACAATAATTGCAGCTCTGCGTAATCACAACACCACTTTCTTTTTAGTTTTTGAATCATTAAAATGTTTGAGATTAAAATTTAGTACCAGTAATTACACCGCGTTTAGGATATGTATTATTATAAAGGTTTTAAATGCATGATTACAATATTCTCTTCTATTGTGTGTATGTTAATCAAAGCAAAACTCTAATACTCTATAATGCCCAATAATTTATTTATTTATTCCATTAAGTTTCTTTTTTTTTTAACGAATAATAATTGTATTTTAGTCAATGACTTACCCAATAATTGCTATTTTGTTACTATCATCAATATAATCCCTATTACTAGAAGAATTTTAAAAATATTCGTTATCAATAATATATATAGGATATTGTGGAATAAAAATAGTATAATCAAGGCGAATCTATCTATACCTTTATACAAATAATAGTTTTTATCATTGATCATATCTCTATCAGTCATTAAAAATTAGAAATATCTCATATTACGTGACCTTAAACATTAAACATCATAATATTAAGATGGTTATATATTCTCAGTTTGTTAGCTTTCGTGTATCAACAAATTGTGAATACAACTAATTAGAATGCAACAGATTATTCCCTTCTATATTGTTTAAATATTTATGTGTCTACGCAATACGCATATAAAAATACGAACATTGAGAATGATATTTCAGTTGTTGCTTAAACGTCGATAAACACTGGTTGTATAGTTTTTTATGATTAAGAACAAATTTTAAAACGAAAATGGATAAGTGGAATGGAAAAGTTGCTGTAGTAACGGGTGCTTCTTCTGGGATCGGAGAGGAAACTTGTAAGCAACTGGTTGAAAATGGAATGATTGTTGTTGGTTTTGCACGAAGAGAAGATAAACTTCAGGTACGTTGTAGTGTAAATTAAACTAAAGCGTTAATTGTTAGGATTTTAGAGCAAATTTAATAGAAATAACTAAACATTTTTATTTATGAATCAATTTTATGTTATATCTGAGTAGAACGATAAACTGTAGAGCAGTATTTTACAACTTATTTGATACGGCAACCCATTAAATTAGACACTTCATCTTCCTTGTGACCCATACAAATAATTCAATTGTACTTAACAGGACATTCTAGTATAATAATATAATTTAATCTTTTAATCTTATAATATATTTGTGATCCATCAATCAAATTTCACAATTTATAGGTTGGGAAACATTGCTATAAATGTTTTACATAGATGAGGTTTGTTTTTATATATTCGATTATATTGTTTTTTTAGAGAAATTCATTACTGCGCTATGACATGCGTGAGTTTCATGTGGAATTATTTTGCGTCGGCCTGACCATGAAGGCTGGACTGTGAATGCGACCGTGAGATCCCCTCCTTTGCTATTTTTTATATCATAATATTTAACACATTATGTATCTTTTAGTTTCTAGCTTAAATAAAACACAAGACAGTTAATTGAGTCTTCTTGAAAAAATATACTCCTATAAGGCTTTTGATTAGTGGTAACGATTATAGACGTGTTTTTAAAATACACGTGTACACGAAGTTCGTGTATTTAATGTACACGTGTAATAGATTCGTGTATTTTAAATACACGTGTAATTGATTCGTGTATTTTAAATACACGTGTAATTGATTATATTTATTAAACAATATTACGCTTCATAATTTATTAATATTTATAACTATTTATTCAGTACCAACAATAATAATATTTGAAACAAAATTAATACTAATAATAATTTAACAAAAAATGAATACAGGAAAACAACAAGTACCTATTTAGTACCTAAAAATAAATATTTAATAATAATCCAGTTAACATTAAATAATAATAAATTATATTATTTTCAACACGTTTAGCATACTGCCAAACCCAACTTTTTCCACGTATTGATATTTTAGTATTTTACCAATGTACAATATAACAGATACGTATCCGTGGATCGTGCAACCGAACAAGTATTTTTTAAATTGGTATCATCCGAAAAAGCAATACAATTTAATTTCATTCGAACGCGGCACGTGGTACCGATTTAACTTTATCTTATCGATAATCGATAAGCTCGATAAGCGTGTAGTCAATAATGCACTTGAATATAATATACGAGTGTATGTAGTATCTAATGTGTTATATACTACATATATGTTGGCAAAAAATAAAAATATTATTTATAACTTTATAAGACATTATTTCGTACATCACTCAGGTACATATTTTATACATTATTCAATACCTAAAAACTCGGACGTTTATAGACTCCGCCGAAAAAGTCTTTTTACCTGTAATTTTGTATTTTTACTTGTATTTTTATAAAAATGTATAAACCTTTATTTATGAAATATTTATTATTTACAGGTGTAATAATACACGTGTATTAAAAATACACATGTAATTTTAGTTACACGAACTAATACACGTATATCAAAACTACACGAATTACACGTGTAATTTCATACATGTGTAATAGGAACCACTACTTTTCATGTGCCAGTTGCACACTAAACTTATTAATATATTGGATTTTGTATTTTTGTTGTAATTCTAAAATGAATACTTACTCAATTGTACGGACAGATTTTTTTACTAAATATTTAAATTAGAATTTTCTACAAATGATATAAATTTTCAAAAATATTTGCTCTTGTGCTATTTATGGATATTTAACATTATTGACTTTTTTTAGTTTATTCCAATTTATGCACTTATGATAAAATTAATTTTTGTTACCTAGTGCATAATAACTGTAAGATTTGATATGGTTCTTAATAAATTGTTCTTTCTGTTATTAAAACACATTTAAATACTTAATTAAACTTAGTACCTAATAGTATAAAATTACTAATTCAAATTATTTTTTTTCAGGCATTAGAAAATAATTTAAAAGGAAAAAAGGGTACATTTTATTACGTTAAAGTTGATTTGTGTTCGGAAGAAAACATTTTGGAAGCTTTTAATTGGGTAAAGAGAACATTAAAATCAGTTGACGTACTAGTTAACAATGCAGGTGTTTGGAAAGCCACTGATTTGTTAGGTAAATTAAATATATAAATTTTTTGTAAATAGATAATTTCCAAAATTTGAGTGTTTTACTATGGCCCATGATTAACTGTAGATATAACTTATGTAAAATAAAAAGTATTAAAATATAAAAAAAAATATTAAGAAGAATATAAGCTGTTTACATAACTAAGTGTATTGTAGTATACCTATTTTCGTGATTACGGTTTACTTTATTTTACGTATAAATCATTTACTTTGTACCTTTCTCCTTATACCTTTTGACCCATGATGTTTAATCTGTTATTGTAAATTTTAAATTTATGGAAACTAATTAGGTTAACATTATTTCATTTACATAAACATCTCTAGGCATGTATTTTTTGAGGCCAATCCCGTGGCTCTTTGGAGATCACGGGACGGTTACCTACAGGTATAAATACAGCAACTAGTTAGTACCTAAGACGGAATTATTTCATATTAGCTTAACTGCACATAGTTCTCAGGCACAAGCGTAACCTCTGTCTTCAAATTTCTAAAGTACATAATTTTAAACTATTTTTTTTTGTTTTAACATATTTATTAAAATATATCCACATAATATATATACAAAGGGTATTTAATTAAACCGATGTGTGCGTTTTACAAAACTTCAACAACAAGCCGAACAACGAGACGTCCGACTTCGTCATTAAATAAATAAGTGTACAAGTGTCGTATGGGAGTACTACAGCATTCTATAATATTATTGCTATTAAAATTAATTCATTTTATTATTAATAATACAGTAGATTAAATTAATTTTTGCAGAAAACATTGCATTTGGAAATGTCATTAAGTATATAAAATATTATAATATATTTAAAAAGGTTTAAGAATCTTCAAAAAATATTTTTAAATTACAACGAAATAAATAACATCGTTATTCTTCATTTAAATATCTAATTTCGTCAAAATTTGATTTGTCTACAAAATACAACCATGTTAATATATTTTTTTGATTTTTTAATTACACTATTAACTACCTATTAAAAACTTATTTTTAAAATTTCAATTCTTTAATATATTTTTTTTTTAATTTGCAATTACAACAAGTTATGGAAAATCTTGTATTAAATTTTCAAGTCTTTTGGTCGACCAAAAAAAATTTTATTGACAAGAATAAAAATAAAATAAAAATATACCGAAAATTTCTTATACTTAGAAATATCTTAAAAAAATTCAAAATATATGAACAATTTTATGGTGTATAGAAAATGCTTATATAAACATTTGGTGGAAATTTCATGTATCTATAGTCATTTTTTTTAGTTACACCAAAAAAACGAAATCGATTTTGACGAAGTTTTGAGTAAAAATTACAGTTTTTTTTAAATTTATATTGTTTATCCCGACACTTTTAAAAACTATTATTTTAAAATTTTTTAATAATTTTAGAATTAGCAAAATTTGGGAATTTTCAAAAATTACCTCTCAAAAGTATCAACTATATTCACTTTTCCAACAGAAAAGATACTGATGAAGAAAATCGAAGCATTATTCGACAATTTTTTTTGTGTATACTGTGAGAAAAAAAAATGAAAAAAAACACATACATCATTCTTAAATCAATACATTCTTCGCTCTGCTCAAAACTTAAAATGTATCATTTGGTATGATGTACCTAAAGATAGAAATATTTAATTTATCACTCGAGTTATGAATATTAAATTATACAATTAAAACGAATTTTATATAAAATATTATACTAAATATCTATGTTACAAAATTTCAGTTTTTTTTCATAGATATAAAATTATAAATTAAAATAATAAGAAAACAATGTTTTGTTCAAGAGCAGTCAAAAGAAAAACGCAAATTTTTACTCAAAACAAGTTTGCGATAAGGTTGATATAATTTTTTTCGTGTAACTAAAAAATAATTAATCAAAAGTTCTTGAAATTATCATAAAATGTTACTATTTGCATTTATGTTTATGATAAAACGCTCAAACAATTAAGACTCATTTAAAGCTATTTATAGACATGAGAAATGTTCTATTTTTTTATTTTTATTTTAGTTGATAAATAATATTTTTTTTTGTTAAACTTATTTTTAAATTTAATACAAAGTTTCTCATAAGTTGATATTAATGTAATTAATATAAAAAAATTGAGCGTAAAACATCAGTTATTATAAGCGTCTAAATCTAGAATTATTTAAATTCATCAAAATCACAAAAATTATTTTGTAGTAGTTCGAAATTCATAAATGTTTTACTTTTTATATCTAACAATTAAAGATGCAAACATAAGAATTTTTTTCAAATATTTAAAGTTTAAATTTTGGCTTATGAAAATTACGAAAAATTGGAAATCATTTGCTGGTCATAAATGTATAAAATGTTCAATTTACATAGTTTAGGATTTAAAATGTTCAATAAAGTTTAGCATAAGAAGTTCAAACTGCAACAAAAAAATCTAAAATACACATAAATTAATTTTTTTTTATTGATATTTTAATTTTAAATTTGACTTCTATTTAAGTTAGATATTTAAATCAAAATTAACAATTTTATTTATTTGGTTGTAATTTAAAAATATTATTTGTGAGAACTTAAAACTTTTAAAATTATATTATTATGTTATTTTATACACACAATGACATTTTGTAATACAATGTGTTCGGTAAAAATTAATTCAATCTACTGTAATACTAATAGTAAAATAAAATATTTAAATACCTAGCAATATAATATCGTAAAATATAATTTCTAATATATGCTAACGGTCCGTCTAAACACAGTGATTATTTTTTTTTTATTTTATGCTAAGTATTGCCTTATTCATAGTTTGAACCATATTACTCATAGTTAAAAAAACTACTTTAATGATTAATAGAAATATATATATAACTTAATATATATATATATGATAATAGGCTGACCGTCTCCGCCCAGACTCGTTTATCATATGCAATAATTTATCATTGAATTCAAATTCAACACTTACATTAATGTGACTTAATCCACAATAAAAAAACATTCAATAGCAGAACAGTTATTTACTTT
>JACXSJ010000256.1:0-35758 GCA_014851325.1 Pentalonia nigronervosa
ACCACCCATTTTCTCTCTTTTTGAAAAACAATATACTGGTATATCTCTGCATAAATTATACCAATCAATGATGGTGTTTTTGGTTCTTCCAGTCCAATTTACAGCTTGATTTATTGGAACTAAATTAACCCAGAACCAAACTATTTCCATTATTTCACATAATGATAGCTGACTATTACAACGGCCGTTAAGATCCGTGTATGTAAAAAAGTCACTATCTTTACGAATCGATTGGTAAGTTTGGCAACCCCGTTTTGTACATCGTAATGTTACAACTTTTTTCATAGTGCCATCAGAATTTCGTTTTTACTACTTCTTAAATATTCCACAAGTTGGCCATTACATACAACACCGTGTTTCACCTTTATACATATCATCGGATTATCAGCCAGTAATAACCCTCGGTCTTTTAAATATTGAACACATACCACTTCATCTCTAATAATGTTCCTATATAGGTGACCAATAGTAGATGTCATGTTGAGTTAAATAAAAAATCACAAAACGAGCGCACAACACATAGGAATGAAATCGGAATTGTACTGACTGGGGATAGTAAAGTTATTATAAATGATTGTAAGTAGGTATACCTATGGGTGAATAAAAATAAAATAAAATAGAATAAAATGCCCATAATGACAATCATCGCGATAAAGAAACCTGTAGATCAACTCAATCTTATCGGTAGGTCGAGTAACATTTGTAGGTCGCATATTGGACCGTTACCGATTTTTGTTATCGAAACTAGGTATTGCTATTTAAAAATCAAAAATTGATAGTGTTTTTTTAAACTAGGGAGGCAGTTAAAATTATCAAAATCATAATACAGTGTAAAATAGTAAAGCCTAGAAAGTTTAAAAAAAAATTATTTTAAAATTCCTAATACTTACCGAGATATTGACTGCTTCATGATAAAAAAATCACTCTGTATATACAGAGTGATTTACCAAGCATAATCATCCATTTTTTTCCCATAGTGCTAGAAATCTGATTTTTGGAATTTTTAAATGTATTTAAAGACTATATTCTCAAATTCTTAAAATTTTTTTATACTTCTTAAGAAGTTTCCTGTGGTGATACAAATTTCTGTTTTTTTAAATGAGAACCCTCCTTTTCTAGTGTTATATTTTTATTAGATAATTTTTCTGAGAATGTTGACGTATTAGAATCAAATTTCATAGGAGTATTTTTGAGTTATATTTTACTTAGTACACTAAGTAAAATATAGGTTCATTATAATTAGTTTGTAACAAATGAGCGCTATAGTGATTTGAAAATGTTAGTGCCCGATTAATATTAATTTATCAACATTAATAATTTATAAAATGGTCTAGTAAATACTAGATCCAATATATTACATTAAATCAGAATTTGAATGAATTTATTATTAAAAAAAAAGTGGGTGTGAGCATGCTCGGTGAATCACTCTGTATATCATAAGTTATAAGCTTATAACGTATATACCTACGACAATCACGATACATTTATCTGTTAATTATGATGATAGGTCTCTTAGAATCTGGACCAACGGACGTGCGTGTCATCCCGAGAAACACAATAACTTTATATTATATCGTAACCGAAAACACCCATACCGCATATACGAGTGGATGGAAATATTTTTTCACGTTTTAGATAGCAATGTGTCTGTGGCGACAGTGGCGTATATTTTTACTAAAAGTGTAGATGACATCTACTCTTTTTGATTGCGATAATCTTTACTCAACCCAAAATTTTGAATGAGACACCACCATGCTTGCCCTAAATGAAAACGACGTTCTTTAATAGTTATGGTTGGCCAAACTTTTGATGCGCTAAGATGAATAGATAATTCAAAATATATACTCAGGGGACCAACATAAATTTAGTTTAAAACATTCAGTTTTTAATGTATAAAAACATTTTGCATATAATTCAAATTCTTTATTATTTAGTAAAAAATACACTAAAGATGTCTATTGACCATTACTTAAACTGTGTGCTGTAAATAATTGTAAAAAAATTGAGTACAATACCTTAATGTGCCATTTACATAAATCATGTTAAGAGTATTTAAGTCTTAAAGTGTTTACGTTTTTCCACATGAAAACATTATTATATTAAGATCACTGTCATTTACCAAAAGAAATTATTCGTCGTCACTCGTCATAAGTTTTGATTTCTAACGGATTTATAATCATTTGAAATTCAAATTGTTGATTCAATTTGTTAAAATATGAAATCATAAATATCTATACGCTGAGACTTAATAAAATAAATGAATCTATTAAAAGAATATATTCACATGATGAGCTTTATTAGTATGTAATTTTAAGATTCCACTAGGTTAAAATGGGGCAACAAACATTGTTACGTATGTTTAATTGCTATAATTGACATTAATTTTACTGTTATTTAACCTACGTAGCTACTGGTTTCACTAATCGGTGGATTGTAGAATGTAGATATTATTTTTTTTTCGTTTAAAACTTATATAAATTTGGTTTACTATATTATTGACCAAAACTATTTAACTTATAACCTCAAGATTTTATAGTTTATACGACCCAATTTGATACATTATCATTTATATATTTATAATATTTTGTCTGAAGAACACGTTATTTTATAAATTATAACCACATTTATATATATTAAAACGTTGAATTTTGAATATAACAATCTATCGATCTATATAATTATGAGTAATAAAATATTATGACCACCAAATTTCTTATCAAAATGGTGAGTTCAACTCGAGCAGAAGAAAGGACGAATGCCAAACAGATAGATTTCTCGTCGCATGAAAAATAATAAACGACAAGCACTTATTTTTTAGTACCTATTTTTTTTTATCGTTTCGGACATAATACTTATAAATGGTTTTTAAAAATCAAGGCTTTACGTCCAACCGTAAACCGAAATTGTATTATGTTATAGTACAAATATATTTTTAAAAAAATTGGTTATTATTTTAATAAATATGTATGTACTATTTACCTTTGATATTTATAAAATATTTATGTATATAATTATTTATAAATTTATAAACATAAATTAAATGAGTACCTATTTTGGTTCGTAGTCAATATACATGCGCACGTTTAAGTGAAGTGGCCAAACAGTGACCAGTTTTCATTTAGGGTGGATATACTGCAGTTTACGTTCAATACCTAAGATAAAATGCATACTTCCTAGTAATATAACAATATGCATAAATATATAACCTATGTAAATTTGTGATAAATTCCGTCATAGTAACGAAAAAGTATCATTTTAAAATAAACTATTTTTGAAACCTTAAAGCAACTATATAATTATATAGATATTTATAATGTTTGTAAACAACTTAAGCTTAACATATTATTATCACGTTATATGAGCTCACATGCTATTTCGACCACTCACGTTAAGTCACGTAAGTATTTAATATAGAAAGCATATAAACACACATTGTTTAAATGTAGGTATTGGGAAAATATTATATTAATCCCCACTCACATGATATTGCAATTCTCTATTCTATTATGTCAAACGTGATATTACATTTCTATATTTCTATTATTTTTATATCACTCCATCATAGTTTTTAACTATATAATTATATACTTAATTATGAAAAAAAAGCTTATTGAACAATTAGGCTTCATGAAGTTTAATTTAACTATAAATTGACTAAATATAAAGACAAACATATCCGATAAGAAACATGGGAAGATATCGGGAGGAAATTAAAAATTTCAGGTAGGTTACACTTAAATCTATATTTATTTATTATATTATTTAAAAAAATATTTACACTTTAAGTGTTATTTCTGGGTAACTACTCTCCTCAAGTTTTCATATCATGTACATTATTTTCTACGCATATATGCTTATTGTAGCTGTTATTACAAATTTTATACATCCCAATAAATGTTAAAAAAAAAAACAAGAATATTTACACATTAAAAATTTTGTGTGTTAGAAAATAGAAATAGTATCTATAGTTTATGGCCGAATTAACGTTGTACACTCTTGTAGTTAAAATATTTTGTTACTTCAAAAATAATAATTAATTGAAGGAAAGTTGTATTAAAACGTTATATTTAAATTACACGTTAAGGTCTTTAAATAATTTATAATATTTTGTACTTAATTAATATCAAATGGCGATGATAAATACTAATAATTTATAAATATAAATTAATAGTACGTAAGGCTAGTTATAATAAATAAATAATAAAAATATATAAATAATATAATAATATAAAATATATATAATAATTTAGTAATAGTATAATATAGCACTAGAAAAAAAAAGTAATAATACTAAAAAGCCATTTGCATATCTAATAGGAGTTGGGAAGTGTAAATATACCATTTTTTATAGTAAAAATAGTCAAAAAAAAATACAAATTATAGTAATAATAATGCATAGCACGTTGAAAATTTGCTCACAAATTAATAATTGAGAAAAAAAATTGGTTAGTTACTTTTTAATTACATAATTGTAATTACTATTACATAATATATTTTTAGCGCCATAGTCTTAAAGGCCGAAACTAAAAAGAAGAAGAAGAAAAGAAAAAGAAGTTTACGAAGATCTCGAGAAGAATATAAAAATAATATTTATTTCGTCAATATTTTATTAATTGAAAACTAATTTAATTTTTAAACTCTACTGATATACATACGCAGTATCTCATTATTAATTATAATATTTTGTATTGTTTTTTTTAAAAAAAATTGTTAAGAGGTTTATAGCTTATTTTTCTACGAACAGTGTTAAACCTGTATTGCTGGGCAGCACTCTTCTCGATCGTTGAACTTAGTCGCAATCAAGAATGTCACATTTTTTTATTATTATTATTGTTCTTAATTACAACTTTTGCTACTTTATTATATCTATTATTTTCACTTTTCATTTGCATTTTGTTAATACATAAAATTAACAAGACTGGGCATTAATGAGTTAAAAAGTTAAAGTTAAGTTAAAAAGTTAAGTAACTTTTAACTAAGTTACTTAACGAGTTACTTTTATTTTCATAAGTAACTTCTAACTTAATGAGTTTCTTTTTTTTTAAAGTAACTTTTAACTTACCGAATTAACTAATTTATATATCCTAATATAAATTTCAGAGAATTATATTTTGATTTTTATAACTTATTTTATATAAAAAATAATAATAATTGTCTAAAAAATCAAATACTATTTATATTATTTTATTCTGTATTCTAAATAAGTTTTAAATTGTAAACTGACGCAAGTGTTTCGCATTATTTCTGTATTGGAAATTTCAATAGATATTAAAATAACGTAATAAGTACTTAGTTACGAGTAAATAACGAAAAGGTTTAATATATATACTGTATACTGTATAAAGTTGTTATAAGTAATAAATTATAATATTTTAATTGCTATTTCACAAAAAATATATTTATATAATATTATTATTAAACAAAAACGTTATAAGACTATAAGGGTAATCATCGGTTTTTTGTTGAATTTTAAAATTGATTAAAGTTTGTAAGTACCCACTGTAATTAATACAATTACATAAATTTTTAAAAAATAATAAAACCTTCATTATATTATGTTATTTGTTAAGCTTTAATAAAAAGATATGATAATTAATTTCACATAAAAAAAAGTAACTTATCTTTAACTAAGTTAAGTTACATTTTTCAAATTAACTTTTAACGAGTTAAATAAAAAAAGTAACTTTTAACTTTAAACTTAACTTAAATTTTTCTATATTAACTTAACGAGTAAAAAAAAAATTAGTTAAATTGTCCAAACTTGAAAATTAATAACTTAAATTACATTTTTTTTACATTTTGTATTTTCGGTATTTTTGGTATTTTACTGTTCACTGTTACCTAATGAACATCTCTGTATTTGATTTCACAATTTTGTAATCACTTTTATGTAGTTGGTAACCGCTGTTTTACTTTTTTTTCTTCCACTAATTTGTTATACATGTACACTCACATACCTAATCATCTCTATAATATGAACTTAACTATACGTTACTGTTAAAAATTTTGAGTGACAAACTCTAAAAACATCGTTAGTAATAAATAGGTATATAATATATACATGAATACATAAGACTATATAATAATAATCATTAGAAGCCGATATTTGAAATACAAGTATGTATAATTTTTTTTAAAGAAATAGACAGTTAATCTTGAAATGCCTAAAGATATACAAAGTTATGCAATTTATTTTCCTCGGAATCTCGGGGCTATATGCATCAATATAAGTGATAACAAACATACATATTTACGTTCATTTAACAGTGAATTGCTGGTTAAATAGTATTACGTTTAAAATACAATAATTGTTGTTCACTTATAGAAATATATGAGATAAAAAAACCCATGTGGCATTTTATGAATAAATCATTCATAATCCCCTTGAATTTAAACCAGCCAAAAACTGTTTATTTACGAATTGAAATATTTCGATTTCCGGAAACCCGTTACGACGTTGTATGTATAATAATATATTGTATATCGGTATGCAGTCATGAGCTATAATAACGGTATACCGCGCATTCATAATACAGTTGTTTAAAATGAGAATATACCCAAAAACTTGGCACAAACAATCAAACAAAAATAAATTGCCAAATTTTTTGGACACTTTCTGAAACTAGGAAAACCGGTACGGATTTATCTTTTTTTCTATTAAACGCGTCAATTCGGTAGTGCTTAAGGTAAAAAAAAATATAAATTACGTTGTGGCTAGAGGTCCATATTCTAACTAACCTCTTCTATTTTAATCCTCTCTATTGTCTTAAAAAAAATGTATAGCAAAATAAATTTACCTTAAAGACGGCAATCTGGTAAATCCATCTCATCTGACTTTCTTAATATTTAAGCTTATCCCGAAATCTTACAGATTGACAGTTACATACACAGAAATAAATTTAACGAGTGGGTGTTTATAAACTATAATCAATATGAATTATGATTGTTTCAAATAAAAAGTTAAAATATTTTCATATACTATTTTGGTAGGAAG
Organism: Pentalonia nigronervosa; assembly: GCA_014851325.1. Classification (NCBI taxonomy): domain Eukaryota; kingdom Metazoa; phylum Arthropoda; class Insecta; order Hemiptera; family Aphididae; genus Pentalonia; species Pentalonia nigronervosa. Next base: position 6,995 of record JACXSJ010000256.1, read on the forward strand.
GGATTTTAACCTATACCTTACCACTCTCTCTTGATGTAGATAGACCAGCGGATTGCAAGGCATATTACCGAGTGGAAATTTGTACCTCTCCCATTTGTGTAATATGATGGACTTTACCAATCGTGTATGGTTAATAATTAGGATCTCTAATTAATTAATTACTATGCGCAATTCAAAAATTATCACTTTATTTTTGATTAATTAATCACTTTGTTTAAAATTAAAAAAATTAGTTTAAAAATGAATAAAATCTTACAAGTATTTTGACACCATCGTATATAGGCCTAATATGATGTAAGTATAGGAACACGAAAACACTTTTTTTCTTATAACCCCTGAAGATTAACGAGACTATGTTATTGCCGTTTTAATGTCATGGTCATTTGATATTTTTTTATGAGGACAAACGTATATTATTTATTTTAATTATAAATTGTAATAATATACCTATCTTACAAAATAATATACATTTATTATATTATCACATTACGATAACATTGATTATATAAATATTGAAATATGTTATTGTTTAATATTATTATATTCTATATATAGTTATATTATTTACTATTTACCATTATTCATAGTCAATGACTAATATACATGTGTGCTACAGTAATGTGTTTTTTATTTAGTTTGTCGTTTTAATGGTATAATTGTTATTAAAGTGTTAGTTCATTGTTAATTGTCAAAGTTGAAATCACTACAACTTACAGTTGACGTTCTACATTAGTGAAAGCATGAGTGAAAACTCAAAAACAATAATTTAAACGTTATGATACTTCGATCTACAATGTATGAAGTTATATATTTATATCACATCCACTTAATAAAATAGCTATCTTCTTATATTGGTAAATTTTGTGAAGATATAACGATTCACTGCATAATATATATAATATTTTGATATTTTCACGAAATAGATAAAACTAATTTCATCTCAATCGTATTAAACAATAATTTAGATTCTGATCAAAGCGATGAATGTATTGATTTTAAAATGATGTGTGCGTTTTTTTTTATATGTATTCTTACACAATTTATAGATGAAAAATGCTTCAATTTTCAAGTTTGGAAATGGTTTCTGATAGAAAATTGGAGAAAGTTTGGCCTCTGGGCAGTTCAAAAATAAAATATTCTTAGTATTTTTCAAATTAACCAGGAAAAATAAAAATAAAGGAAAATGAGAATTTTTACGCAAAACTAGTATTAGATGAAATCGATTTTGTTTTTTTAATGTAACTCAAAAATGAATAACCTTAGGATACTTGAAATTTACTCCAAATGGTTATGTTAGTATTTTATATACATGATTAGATTTTCAAAATATTTTGTTTTAGATTCAGAGCTAAGCAAAAAAATGTATTGATTTTACAATGATGTGTGTGTGTGATTTTATTTATTTGTCATCACTTTTTGGGGTAGTAAAAATGATCCGATTTTCTTTATCAGCATCTATTCCGGTAAGAAAATGAATTTAGTTGGTACTTTGGGGTATCAAAAGTAAAAAAAAAATTAAAGAAAATACCGGAATTTTTACACGAAGCCAATTTTTGACAATATAAATTTTGTTTATTGATGTATATCAAAAATAATAACAGTAGATATATGAAATTTTTACAAATAGTTTATACAAGCATTTTCTATACACAGTAAAATTTTCAATATATTTTGACTTTTTTAAACTATTTATAGGCAAATCGATTTTTGGTTTTTTATTTTAATATTTACATCCATTTGTTTTAGGGTTGGGATTATTCTATAAATTTGTGCGATATCAAGAGCGTTACTATAACGTCATGAACCCGACGTGAAAAGACATATTATACATGTCCAATGTATCTGCATACAGTGGAAATATCTTATTATTCTTATTATCGATAAAAAATTTTTCAATTTGTCAAAAAATTTACAAATATAATATAAAGTTCTTTATAACTTGTTGTACGTGAAAATTAAAAAAAAAGTTGAGTATAAGTTTATAATAGTTCTTTATAAGCGTCTAAAGTTATAATTACGACAAAATACATAAAAATTGCGAAAATTTGCATTTTTTTTTTTTTTTTTTATTAGAAAATTCATAAAAAAAATTTTATTTGAATCTAAGATTTTAAAATTCAACAGAAGATTCTTTATAGGTTTTTCTACCTTTCTAAAAAAATTCTACCGAAAAGTCAAACTAATTTTTTAGGAGCTTTTGAAATTAGAAATTGGATATTCACCCGTTTTCTCCATGAACGATTTTCTTATTTTGATGTAACTCTAAAAGAAATTATCGTAGATATTTGAAATTTTCACTGAATGTTAAGATTATTATTTTCTATACAAAAATATTTTGAAATTTTTTGAGCTCATTGTAGGCTTGAGAAATTTTGTTTTTTTTAAATTTTTTTCTATATTGATAAAAAAGTTTTCGTTGGGTTAAATTTCTTTAAAATTTAATACAAGTTTTCTCATAAGTTGTTAAAATAATAGATCAAATATATATATTTTTTTATAAGCATTTAAACTTTAAATTTTGACCAAAATTCATCATTGAACATTTGGCAAATTGTTTTGTAGTTGAAAATGTATAAAATATTCATTTTTTATAGCTAAGGATTAAAAATTTAAAACAAGATTTTTCGTAAGTGCTTAGTTAATAAAGTAACTAAAAAATTAAAAAAATATATTAACAGGGTTGTTTTTTTATAGACATTATAAGTTCAAATTTGAACATCAAAACATCAAAAATTTGCAAATTATTTTGTTGTTAAAAATTTATAAAATTATCAATTTTTATAGCTAAAGATTGAAAATTTAAAACAAGGTTTCTTGTAAATATTTAATGTCGTAGCTAATGAATTTAAAAAATATATTTATATGGTTGATTTTAATAGACATTTTAAGTTAAAATTTGGACGAAATTAGAGATTTAAATGAAGAATAACGATGTTAGTTATTTCGTTGTAATTCAAAAATATTGACACTTTTAAAGTATATTATTATATTTTATAAACTCAATAACATTTTCAAATGCAATACTTTGCAAAGGAGGATGAAAAAGTATAAAAAAAAAATTACGCAACTGATAATATAAGTGTCTTATTGATTAGAATATAATTAGAAGAGGTACGCATTAATATTTTTTAAAAAGAAAGGGACTCCATCCCCCCGCATCATTTCACTTCCCCACTCAATTCAAGCACTGGAACTAAACGAACAATTACATTTTTGGCACTCAATCTTTATATTTTCCATTTATCTGCAGAAAATGTGTCGAGCCATTATAGAAAAATATCTATAATATATGTTACTAAATTGTTTCATAGCCCTTTCAATATGTAAAGTAGATCCATTTTAATTTAAAAATACAAATGTTAAATACAATATAATATATTCAGTTTGACAGGATAACGTTTAAATGTTTTTTCTATATTAAATAAAAATAAGTAAAACTAAATGATTTGACTTGAATGTATCAATACTATCCAGAAACTGCGTTTTCAAAATAATCTTTAGCATTATCCAATCTGACGTTTGTATTGGCTCATTGTATCGTTTTGTTATGGCTCTGCCATATTTATCAGTTACAGAATTTGCCATAAAACTTTGAAATTTACTCGGACTATGATGGCTATAGTCAGTGCTGGATCTAAAGACATTTGACGCCCGGGGCTAATAAAAATGTAGCGCCCTTACATAGTATTAGCTACGGGGGTCAGGGTTTACGGGTTGTCAACACAAAACAAAATTATTAAGCAGGTAAAAATCAAAAATATATTAGTATATTACAAATATTTTTTACTTAAATCGTTGTCTTAACATATGTTATATTATATTTTAAAACCATTAACAAATATAAAAACAAAATCATAAATAAAAGAATCTCTTGATTATTTTAATTAAGTAAAAAAAATATATATATTTCTGAAAATTTAAAAATTAACTTTTTAACTTTTTTTGAAGCGAAATCATTGATTATGTCTTCATAATTGATTTGTCTAGCAATTTTATTCCAGTTTTCAGCCCCACTAAGCTTTTTTTCTGAATTCATTCTTTTTTTTTGGTTAAGTGAATGTTAAAATTAAAAAAAATGTAGAGTTGAAATAAATCTTACGACTTACGACTGTAGACTATTCGCTATTCGGCATGAATAAATGAACAATACAAATATTATCGTACATTTAAACATTGTAAATGTAATTTTCAATTGTTGTCGATCGACAGTTTGGGGTATTTTCCGAAAACTGACTGATAAAGATTGGGCAAATATAAATATAAAATATCTCACCGCTGGACAAAATCATAAACGTATTTGAAAATCAAATATTATATTTTATTCTGTTTAAAGTTTAAATATACTAGTATTATAATTTATACATATTTTATGAGCTTAATTTTTTATTTTTATATTTTATCTTAAGAGCGCCCTGATACCGACAGCGCCCGGGGCAAGTATACCCATTGGCCCCCCTAGATCCGGCACTAGCTATAGTTAACACCTCGTCCAAAAATTAAAAATGTAATACGGAGAAGTGTTTAGTTGCTACATATCAAATTAGATATCCATTTAAAATTTGGCGCCAAAAATAACTGGTCGATAACGCTTTTACAACCACTTATGTGTGTAAGCTGGGGTACGATCACGAATTAAAATAATATACTATCTTAATTCGTGATTGATACTATTATAATAATAAATTATATTATACCACGATTAAAGATATATCTTTAGTTAGGGTATAGACAGCATGTGAATTGACCAAATCTAGTAACTACAGCCTTGAATACGGCCTCCAAGAAGGCATAGCTTACGTTATCAACCAAATATATATCAATATTATAAATTATTTAACAAATTTCAAATAAGTAATAACAGTAATGACGATAGTTAACACAAGTTAAACAAAAACTGACAACACACAGTAGAGCCAAAAATACTGTAGTCCGAAAATTTGAAAATATAACAATGGTCGTTGCCCGTAGTCACTGTATTGTTTCTATAATTTCGTAACAAAGCGGATACTATTTCAACTTTTCGAGTGCAATACTTCACATTTTAGGGATACAGTGGCTCGATCATCTGATCGAGTGTCTATTCCATATTGTTCTATGCTTTAATTGTGTTTACGTAATTACCACAATTCACTTCACAAGATTCAAAAGTTAAAAATAAAGTACTTTTTACCTATAGACATTATACTATTATAAATATAAATATAATTAATATAATACCTTTTTTTATTATATAAAAAAAATATTATCTTTAATTGTATTAACTTTGAAGTGCTAATGAGTAATTTTATAGGTATATAATATTATAATTAGGTAGGTACTCATCAAAGAGATAAATAAGAGCCTAAAAATAATTTAATAAAAAAAAAACAAAACAAAAATACAAAAAAAAAATCATGCAGGAGTGCATACAATTTAATGTAAATCTTCTCAAAAAAATATAACACTTATTATTATTATTTTTTTTTTTGTACCTATTACTCTTTTTATTTTCTTGATTAATCATATATATGTACTGGCACATTCTCATAGTTATATAATATGTGACTATATCACATATAACTTAACTTATGTTCAGTTTAAGGAAATTTCAAATGTAAATTATTTATGTTGAAAAATTTTTCAAATGTATTTTCAGAATTTGCATGTTGAGCAAAACAACCCAATATTTTTAGGATTTAGTACAAGTTTTGATCAAGATTTATCAAAACTCCACAAGACTTTATGGTAACCAAACATTCTTCACTCCTGAATATAGCATTAAGACTTTTTAAATTGTCTATACAAATTTCACACTTGAGAATGTTTTATTGTGTCTTGATATATACCTATTAAAAAAAAAAAAAAAAAATAAATAAATAATTAAAATTAAAGAAAGTATTATTCAAACAGAATATATAATACCCTGTTAAATAATACATAATGCATTCAAATGAAATTGATTCGGTATAATTATTGTCAAGAAAAATATTATCACAATCATAATGACTATCTTCTATAATAGTATCAATTCTCTTTTTCAGTAACTATTTTTTTAATTCTATTTGGTGTATTTTCTAGATATAGAATTATGTTTTTTAAATCTAAGACAGTTATAACTGGAATATTTAAAAAAAAAATATTAGATAATTTAAATAACTAAATATTATAATTTTTGGTAGATATTTGAGATTAAATAAATTAAAATTAATATATTTGTTCACTTGTAGATACTGAACGATTTCCTGTTTACTAACGAGTACATATATAATATTCTATAAAGTTGTAGGAAAGTTTAGGTGGCTGGGTAATCATTGAAGCGTGCACTTTGTCTAATTATCCCAAAAAACTTCTATAGTATAAAAATTAAATGTTAATATGTTCTGAATAAAGTTGTATGATATAGAAAAACTATGACTTCAAAGACAGTCCTGGTTCAATTTACCAATTAACACATAGAAAAAAATAATTCAATAAATCAACACTAGATTGTAAACTTATACGTAATCCTTCTGCTGGTTTTTTTGTCAAAAATTAATTTTTTGTTATAAAGCCATTGCTCAGATTAGATTCCTACTCATTCAACCATATTAATGACTTATTCAAAATCTGTTAAATACAAAAGACATATTGTGTAAATAACAATTATAGATAAACCTATTGGTGTTAACATTTATTAACTATACTTAAATTTAGATTTAGATCAACACATATGAGACCAAATACAAAATGTTTTTATAGACAGTTATACCTTAAATGAGTTAAATCCAATAAACCTTAAATTTTAATGGTTTATTCAAAACCTAAACAAATAAACATTGAGATACATATAATGTAATCTATTTAATATAAGATACTCAATATTTCAAAAAGTATTTACGTTTTTGGAAATATTTTTGTTAGATGGTATGAAGTTGTTACAAAACAATATTTTTTAAGTTTTTTACATTTTTGAAATACAATATACAGTTTTATATTTATAATCCAAAGCTGAATATTTTTCTGAGTATTTTTATACATAAAAATTGAATTTTGGACAAGTTGTTTTTAAGTTATAAGTATTTGAAGTTTAGTTGAGCAGAGTAGTGGACCAAAATTTTGAGGGATATCCGCATAACACTCCAAACTGCTCATCTAAACTTTAAATACTTATAATTCAAAAACAATTCATTCAAAATTCAATTTTTATGTATCAAAATACTTAGAAAAATATTTTATTTTTGATTATAAAATTAAAACTGCATGTTGAAATTCAAAAAAGTAATAATGTTAAAAAATATTTTGAAAAATGTTGTTTTGTAACAACTTCATACGATATAACAAAAATATTTCCAAAAACGTAAATACTTTTTGAAGTAATGAGTGTCTTACGATAAATGGATCACTCTGGACATCTAGCAATATATTATTAGGTAAAGCAATTTTTTTTTTTTAATTTTAAACATGTACATGAGTAATTAAAACAGATTAGCAACTCTGTTTATAGGTTAAACACACATAAAAGATTTATCAATAACATTAAATTTGTTACTTTAGAATAATTTTATTTGAACACAAATTTACAAGCTACTCATGCAACATATAAAAAAAAAACCAGTAAATCAATGCTTTTTTTTCAAATTCTTTCAGCCAGAAATCGGCGGTTTAAACAATCAAACATATCATTTAAATGCCTAATAAATATTCAATTTCATTAAAATCTTGTAAATTCTTTGTTCCCTTTTCTCTATAAAATATTCTTACTGCAACAGAAAAGCTAAATAAATGGAAAATTTTTTTTTATTTTTTAATATAATATTACTTATTAGTAGGTAATAGGTTCATTAACATTTATTACCAATATATTATACCTACCAGGATGACATACTTTCATACCTTCATTTTAGTGAAGTTATTGAGTTCAAAATGGTGTTTGGTTAACTTTAGACAAAAGTGAAGTAGCTTCATGCATGTATAAATTATAGTAGTCATTCCAATTAATAAATTGTTTTGAAGAATTAATCTGTAAAAAAAATTGACTATAATTATCTATAACTTAACATTTTTCTTTATATAAATATTGATGTTTTCATAGAACTAGCATATTTATCCTTAACTGTTTATTACAATGTAAACGGTTACATATGGTTTTCGTCAAATGTGGTACATCAGAAAAGACAAAAACTTTACACTCATTATCATAAGGATATTCAAAAGAATTTTTAAATCCTCCAATGTTTCGACATATTCCTAATTCTTTCCACATTGATCAGTTTGTACTGGCACCATCACTTGTTAGACCAAAAACATGGTTAACTGCATACTCAAGTAATAATATGTACTCGATGACTAATTTTGCCAAATTAATTCCTGTAATAGAATATTATTTATGGTATAAACGCATATATGATATTTGGATTAGGAAATATATATCACCTTTGACTGGTCCTTTTGCTGCTATTGGTTGTGTAAAATTGTCTGCTAAACTTTACTACATCAGAACTAGTCCATGATCAACCTTATCTGTTAATTTGTTTTTATGAAGTCATCTCCAAAATCTTTTAAACCAGAATAAGTCAACGTTCTACTGTTGACAGATATCCTTATTCTTAAGAAAATTTCATCTAACACTATAATTTCTTTTTTCTGGTACTCTGTTTTTGAAAAAAACTTGAATAAACTTATATCAAAACCACAACCAATTTTCATTGCTAATAAATTTTTCCTAATGGTATTGAAACAGAGAAATCGTAATATGTTTTGATCCTTTTAAAACTTTTATCCACTTGGTGATCTACATTAATAAAATTAATGATAGAAAAAAATGAAAATAGATCATCGATAGTTTTAACAAATGATTAAAATACTGTAAATAATAAGGAAATTTATTTACCTTATTTGGAATAACAAGCATATCATCCAGTTTTCACTATATCTGTGCCCTTTTTTGATTTTTCAATTTGTTACTACTTCTTTTTCTCTATCACATTAGATTGATTGGCATGTATACAGTGCTTTTTCCCATTCTTTTTTTAAGTTTTTGGCAGCACTAAATATAGACTTATTTTTTGAATTACATAAATACACTGAACACTTAGGTATTTTGTATTGGTTTATTTCAAAAAACTAAATTGCTCAAGTTACAGTTAATAAAGTTTATGATCAACAAAAACAATTTTAATAATTTGTATTATAAGTTAACAAAATTCAAATGTTTTTTGGTAATCGTAATGTATCATGAATGATAAATTTATCATGGTATTATCATTATGTATACAATATACTTTTGTCTATAATCATGATAATATTGAATTTACAATAACTACCAGATATCGAAATTTTCCGCTAGAAGCGCTAAACATTAGTTCTCCATGTATTTGAGAGTCCAAAAAGAAAATAACGGAAGAGGCCACAAATTTGTATTTTACACATCAGTTGTTACCGGTGTATCAAGATTATTATATACATTCAAAAAAATTTTTTTTTTCATTTTTGTATGTATGTAATGTTATAAAATAGTTGAAATCATTCTTATACGTGTATACTTATATTTCTTTCTATGCAAAGCCAAAAATTATGTTATATTATGGGTTTAAAACGTAATCAAACAACAAACCAGGACATCATTTATTTATAAAAAATCGTTCATAACAAAACACGCAAACCTCCATATAATCATTTTCAACATTCTATATTGTTCTGTGGTGTAAGCAAGGTTAGGGAGGTACTTTAACATTAAAATTAAAATAATATTACTTAAAACTATCATTATATTATATTATATTATATTATATTTTGTTAATTTAAGGTACTAAAAGACACTTTAGTGTGACTCAATGATTGGGAGCAAAATTTAAGAAATAAACTTATCACAAATGATATGTTTCTTACCAAACAAACTGTAGAGGGCCTTACAATCACCATTAAATCATCAATAGACTTGGTAGAATATTTGCACACTGAATGTAGATTTGCATATGTTTTAGCATCTAAATTAAACCAAGACTGTTTAAAAGTAATTTTTTATCCATCACTTATCTAGAGAAAAAAATGTTATTAAATATTAAATTGCATTTATATAATATCTAAGTAATTACTAATTACCATTGTTTTTTAGAAATTTTTTGAAATCATAAGGCTAGTGGCAGACCCTAATGACTATTCGTGTACACCGACATATTTACAGTTATACCGAGTACTGTCAGTTTATTCATAAATAAAACCACCTAAAATGAGGAATTGCACCATTTTGGAAAGTACAAAAAATAAAATTAATTATTTGAATATATTGTATCATCATAAATATAATTAGCTTCAACATACTTTTAAAGAGAATATTCCTGTTATAACAATCAATGATATGAAAGAAATATTGAAAAACAAGATCAAACTACAAAAGACTTAAAAATTAGCAAATTAAAAGAGAAAATTGATAGCATAGTCGAAGAAGATATTTGGGATTTTAATAATGTTTTTCAAGACTATAATTATTTTGATAATTCCTCAACAGTTTTTGAATGTGTTGTGTATTTCTAAGCTGGGTAAATAGTACTTATACATATTATATTTTATTTTATTTTTTTAATTATTGTGTCATAATTTTATGTAATTAGGTATATAAATAAAAATATAATTAAACACATTAAATGTGCTTAAATAAGTTAAAACCTGAATATGGTCAAGTTGTTGCTCCAGAAGCAGATCTTGTAAATTTGAAGACAAGAGGATTTTTGACACATTTAAATAAAAATGTATACATGATAATAAAATTAGTTGAAATGTGCTTTAAAAAACATGAGAAGTCACCAAATGTATTTAAAGATACATAAGAAGAATTTTTTAGTAAATCATAAAACTTACATTTCCATGTAGTGAACACAAAAGTAGTGTACTTACTAATATATTTAATATCTACATAGTCATGAGAATGAGACAGTTCACATATTTAACAAACCAATAAAATAAAAAAACGGAATAAACTTTAAAAAATTCCCATTTTATTGGGACTTTATCTGGATGGATCTAAACAAATATAAATGATGCAATTTTTAATATTATAACTAAGATAGAATTTTAATAAAGTTAAAGATTTTTTTCATCAAAAAATAATTTTATTTTATGTCTTACTTTTAAAATTGTTTTGTTATGTGATCTATTTCGTACTCTTTTCAATAGTGTGATCCATCTAAGAAGAAGTACACTTTTCTATTGTTATCAAATGGATTTTGAAACAAATTATTAAAATTTTCAATTTTTGAATTTATACCCAATGTACTCCACATCATTCGATTAGTAGAAGCACCACCACTTCTCAATCCTTACAATCTTTACACCAACTTTTTCCAAGAGTAAGATTGCTTTTATTACAATTTTTGAAAAATCAATTTCTAAAAAAACAAATTTAATTAGATAGTAAAACTAATATTTAGTATCTAACAATATCATCTTTGACTGGACCTTAAAAAGTAAACACTGCTATCAGTTGATGAATACTATCCGCTAAAGTTTATAACATGAAAACCAGTGCATGGTTAGCTTTTTCTAAAGCTTGTGTTTCTATATCCAAACCTTCACAAAAATATTCCAATCCATGTTATGTCAATGATTTAGTATTTACACTGATATTTTTTCTTCAGAAATATTTCATCCAATACAAAAATATTTTTTGTTGTTCCAATTTAGTTTTAAATTTCTTTTTTTAGAAGATTATAAAAATCTTCATCAAAACCGTATTCTATCTTAATTGCTAGTAAATGTTTATGTATTGTTGTAGTACATAGAAAATGTAAAATATTTTGTTGTCTAAGATATTTATAGCCACCAGGAGATCTATTAAAAAATTGTTAATTAAGGTAAGCATAATATTTTATGATTTTAATAAAATAGATAATATTTATTACCTTATTTGAAGTAATAAGCATAACAATCCAATTCTCGCTGTACTTCCTATTTTTAGAATTTTTTATTTTAGCTGCAGAAAATATTTCTTTGATCATTTAAACTTGTCCTTGAGGAATTTCTGCTTTTTCCAAAAGTTTATCAAGATTTTCTTCATTTATATTTTTTATTTTATCTTTTATTTCATTTAGCTTATTTTCCAATCTGTTAATTTTGTTTGTAGCACAGGAAAATCTTTTTTTCGTCTTACTTAGTTTTATGAATTCTCTGCAGTGATTTTTTTTTTTATTAATAGAAAAAAATACTCTAGTAATTTTCTCATTTAAAAGCAAAGTCTTTTTTATTTATTGAATATAAATTATTGTTAGTATTATTGTAATTATTTTAAAAATAAAAATTATAACAAACACGTTTTACATAGGTACTTTTTTCAAATTATACACATAAAATAGGAAAAAAGTGTAATAAATATAAATTACATAAATTATAAATTATTATAAAAATAGTAGATTTTTAATTTATTGCCGAAAAGTGGAGATCCTAACGTGTTTTAATTTCATCTTTGTTTATAAGTTAAAGGCTGGATTCGTTAACAAACTACAAAATAAATTATCTATATATATTGATGGATTATCAGACATCAAAGTTTATTTTTTAAAATACTTGTTCACACTTAACTTGTATGCACGAAGTACATAAGAACGTATTTAAATTATATGCACAATATGTTGGATACACCAGACATTGTAGTTTGTTCAAAAATAATTTTAAAATTCTCACTTTAAATGATTTAATGATACGTTTTCCATATTTTGGCAATGAGTCCCCAATATTAAAAAATACCCTTGGACCTCCGGCAGTTGCTAAGTAGCAGAGTGGGCCTAACTGATACCGTATATATTTTATAGGTATATACCTAGAATAATATTGAAACACCAATTATACGACGACCACTGTTTACTGTTTGAGCTTTGAGGGCCCATTTTTATAAATGTTTAATATCTTAATAAATGATCGTTGGTATCGGTATGTATATAATATATATTTTAATAATTATACCTTTTAATTATTATGTATAAAAAAAAAAAGTAAAAAATAAAAAAACTAATAGAAAAAAAGTATGAATTCCGCCAAAACATTTGGCAGCTATTTGTTGATTTCAAAAAGGCTTACGATAGTATACACCGACAAAGTCTCTATAACATAATGGAGGAGTTCGGGATCCCACAAAAATTAGTAACTCTAACCAAAATGTGCATGGAAAACACACAGTATAAAATAAGGGTCGAATCCACGCTGTCAGAAGCCTTTGAAGTAAGAACTGGCTTAAAACATGGAGACTCACTATCACCTACCCTATTCAATATAGCTTTAGAAAAAGTTATAAGGGAATTACAGTCAGAAACAACTGGAGTAGAAATCGGTCAACAACACATACAAGTACTGGGTTTTGCAGACAATTTAAATATACTAGGAAACTCCCTAGAGGAGACGGAAAAAGCAGCCCAAGCCCTCGAACAAGCAGCTAGTAAGATAGGTTTAAAAATTAATGCCGAAAAAACTAAAGTAATGGAGCTGCTAGAAGATGGAGACAACCCTAACACGGGGTTCCTAGCTTTCAAAAAAGTAGATGAATTTCGATACCTAGGAGTTATGCTGAGTGCTAAAAATGATTGGTCGAAGAAAATAGGAGCGAGGATCGCAAAGGCAGAAAGAGCGGCATATGTCTTAAATAAGTTCTTAAAATCAAAATTGTTTTCAAAGAAGACCAAAACTAGACTATATACAGCAATAATAAAACCGATGCTCACCTATGGCTGTGAAGCTTGGACTACCACCAGCACAACTGAAAGAAGACTTAGGACCTTTGAAAATAGAATTTGGGTGACAATATGTGGACCAACTTATGATAACGTCAATGATATATGGAGAAGAAAATACAACAAAGAACTACAAGACGAATTGGGTATGGCGCCAGTTATCAGTTTTGTAAGAGGACAAAGTATCCAATGGTTAGGTCATGCAATGCGGAGAAGCGAGGATGATATAAGTAGGACAATCCTAAGTTGGAAACCAATGGGGAAAAGACCACGAGGAAGACCCAGGAAAAGTTGGATGGATGTTGTGGAAGAAGACTTTGAAAGATTGGGAGTACAGGAGTGGAGGGAAGTAGTTCAGAACCGTGAAAAATGGAGAAATATTGTGATGGCGGCCAAAACTCTTAGAGAGTACTAAGTGCCAGAGAAAGAAGAAGAAGAATTATTATGTATAATATAATATTGACGTAATAATGTTCCTATTATAGTATCATCAGTTAACTATTTAGTGTTTAATATTAAATAAATTTGGTGATCTATGGCATTTACGTTCTACATTCTATTGTAACCAGAAACCTCTTGTTACTAAGTTACCAAGTAGTAACAATATGAGAATCTATTTTATTTTTCTATTTGTAAATTTATCTACATTTTCTTACATCGTAAGAACACTAATGCCGGGTTGTATAAAAAAATTGATTAATTTAATGGTTCAATAAAATTTAATAGACCAATCATGCATGGGTCACTAAATCACATTTAAAGGACCATTAGTTCACTATTGATTTGTTAAATATTTAGTGATTGTTTATGCAACCATTTTAATTTTTAACAATTTAACATTTTTTAATTTTAAAGTAAAATGTATATATAGTATTAAATTTATCTGTAGTCTGCAGTTATGTGTGCACTATTTGCCATATGTTATTCTATATTATACTATAATCACAGATATATATAATGTGTATAATTCAATGGTCTAGTGTACAGGTGTGGGAAGTGACATTTTTGATGAAAATTAGTTAAATACTCTATACAATTCTCCATTTAATTTTTCATATGATGCACAAATGTTGTATGTGCTTGTTTTATATTTTATCTACTAGACTGCATTGTTGTTTACTATATAAACTATGGTTTAAAAACATTCTGTGTTTAAATGAGGTATACTTACTTACAACAAATTATTTTTAATAAAACTAAGCATATTCATGTTATTGATAAGTTTCAAACACGTTAAAAGACATAATTACAATAAAAACTAGATGACTATTAAAAAACTCCTGACTTCAATCCAAAATTTGTGTAAAATGGTGTTAACTTTCAAATGCCTCTACTGAACAAATTGTTAAATGACACCACATTTACGCACTAGACCATCGAATTATATATGTATATGTATAAATATGTGTGTGTGTATAACCATAATCATTACAAATGCACTTTCTTAAGTACGTATTCGGCGCCACTGAACTATATATACAAGGATAATTTGTTCTAACTATATAATTGATGAATATAAATATTAAATTTACATTCTAATTACTATTGTAAGTAAATTTTGTATAAGATATAAAAGATATTGCCAATTGGCGATTTCCTTATCATGCTATTCATGTTATATTTTAATCATTGTAAACTTTCACATTTCCTTATTGTAGTAATTGTTGAATAGGTTGTACGTTGCATTTTAATAAAAAAAAAACTTTAATTATTAATTAAGTATAATGTCTAACTTTTATAAAAAGTTCAAATTTAAAACTATATAGTTTTTGTAAGTATACGTTTGTGTGTGGTGGTCAAAAAGTCCGAATTTAAAATAATTGAATAGCATTTTAATAGGTACCTACTTGTACAAGCATTCGTATATAACTATTATTATTAATAGATACAAATATTTAAAATTATTATTATCACATTATTATTTACATGGATACAAATATGTATATAACTTTGTAATTTTGCCATTTAAAAAAACTATTAGAAATTATGATCAACATTTTGAATATTTATTTAAAAAATCAAAAATAATGTAATTAATTCCTATACTGGGATGCACGGTTTACTTGCTGGGTAACTAACTAGGCGCTATCGGCGGCAATTTAACAGTGTGGTTTTTCTCAATGTGATTTTAATTTTATCGGTGCAAGCTTGTTCGGTCTCTTATCAAATAAACTATTAGTAATTAGTACTTGGTGATTATTACTATTGAATTATTTGTAATTATATTTCGATTACAATATTTACAATTTCTTTTTTATACTGAAAGAATAGTGTAAGGTCATTTACACTAAGTTAGTAGTAATAAGTACAGCTATTTAACCAATAGTTAGGTTAGACACTTTACGTTGAATACTGTGAATATTCGTACTATTATAAAAAAAAATAATACATTTTCAAAGAGAAATCAAAACCAACCAAGAAAACCTAAAATATCACATATTATATTTACAAAATCGTAATCTACTCTTAAAATGTATTGATCTGTTGCGTAATATTATGAAATTAAATAATATAGAAGCTGTTGGCCATGTGTCGCAGACCGACGCATCGGTGATATTAATTATTAAGTATGTAGCAAGTTATTATGTTGACGATGCTCACGTAGTCAGTTTACCTTCGAACACTCAGCCCCATATGCACGTAGAACGTACACATTGAACACTTGTGAAAAGTGACTAGAACACAAGTCACTGAATTGTTACACGACGAAATGCCACGAAAGTAATAAAACAAGTATCACAGTAGTATATGGACACACTTAAAATGGGAGTAACAACATTGTCTTGAAACAATATTGAAAAATCTTACGCATCAGAAGACCGAAAGTTCAAACATGACGGTCAAAGTTTATGGGGCCTATAATGCGTTTTATACCTGGAAACCGATCAGGAGTGTATCATGAAGGGACGGCGCGAACGCAGTCCCGCTACCAAAAATTACGTGTCCGAGATATCCGCATGAGGGATACTCGCAGGGTTCAACCATCCCGGGGTGCAATGGGAAAGTCTCATCCTGGAGGAACCGCCGCATTGATCACGGTTGACCTCGACACCAAGTAAGTATGCCGTTTACGGATGTGTCGGTTGACTATATAATGAATCGATTCCGATGGACCCAGGTGGTTTGACGATAAAACCATCGATCCCGTTAATTAATAGGGTACTACTAATCGGCCACCGTTTGGCTTATCACAGTCGACGATCGGTTAGTAGACGGGTCGTGTGGCCGCCGACGACTGTCGGGTGCGATGCATCGTCGACAAATCGCAAGTAAATTGATTGTTTAGTGGTGCGGCCACAAACAGCGATCGGCGCGCCGCCATCTATCGGCGAGAAATGACTCTTTTTTATGTCGCTGCTGCTGCATCCGAACAATCATAAGCTTGTCAACAAATTACTGACTTATAGTCACACGACACCAGCCACTAGCTACTTAAACTTACACTATACGGTGTCCAAAAGAAAATATCGCAAAAAGTCGAACGGAATTTGTTTTCCTATTTTGTCTGTACTAAAGATCGTGATTTTGTACTCGCTGTCGACAGTCGATAAAAGGTAACATACCTATTCCCGACGTGCAACTCGTGCAAGTATTAAAAATGTATTATATTATAAATGGGTGCTTCGAGTACTTTACCAAACTCGTATGGTTTCGTCCGTTTACGTTTATTTAGTCTGGTTCCCATTTTGTAATAATAAATATGTGTGCTTATTTATGAGTGTTACATGAATCGAAGATCGAACATATTATTAATTAGTGAACCAGTTATGTGAAACCGATTTCGATCATATTTTCACGTTCTGTAATGTTTTATTATCGTGTGTTGTAGTATAAGAAACGATTAATATCCGATCATACTCGTGAATAATATCATTATGTAAAAGATTTATAATCTTTTTTATAATGTATCGTAAAGATAGCAGTCCTACTGCATCACGGATCCAGAGAACAAATTATTTAGTTATATATAGTGTCCGTAGATGGCGCAAAAGTTCATATTAAACATTTGTTTAATTTATATTGTGTTTTAATTATTATAAATGTATAGTTATTAATGATTTGAAATCTATTCAATTCCATCTTGTATGGACAAAAATATGACGCAAAGTAAATTACTAAAAATCCATTATCCTTTTTTTTTTTTTTCTGTTAATCGGCAATACACCCGCCACCCGGAAACGCCGTAAAGCAATGCTTGGGGTGGCGGGTCGCCATCGTTTATTTGAAAAAATATACAAAAATAATGTTTCCCTTTCGGGTGGGGCGAAGGAGGGACAATCCCCCTCCAACAACCCCTCACAAAAAAAGTTTAAATATTTTTTTCTTTTCAAATACGCGACATCTGTCTTGCGCAATGCGCCTAAGCCTCGCAGCCAGGTGGACGCTAGGGGTCACCCGGCTGAAGGCCTCGCGGTCGGCTCGACGACCGAAAGCTCGTCGACTACCTTCTTCTCCGCCTAGATGGAGTTATACCCTGCCGAAATCATCCTTGAAAATGTCAAACTCTACTGTAGTATAGTACACTGCACTATAGGTGCATTGCCGTGCCGTAAGAGGACACCCACATACGACCGTCTTACAAACGTACTGTCGTAGAAAAATTTGTGTTCAGCAGTTGGAATTTTACGTTTATAGTTTCGATATTTAGAGTGAATTCAGCTACTATCAAACTTGCTAACAAACTAAACTACTACTAACAAAAATTGGACGAAAAATGTATTTTTCCACTAGAGTGCATTAACCGTACAAAATTAGTCCTGTTCTATCTCAAATAAAAACTAAGAACAGTTTTTCAGTTCAATATAATTTCGAGGATTCCTAAAATTGAAGAAAAGTATAAAATAATCTATTTTTTCAAAACAAAATGTAGTACCTATTTAATGTTATGTTAAAAAACTTTTTTTTTAAAATTTGTTTATGTATATTATAACTTTATAAGTCTTAACACTAATTTTAGTTTTAGCCTTCTAGAAGGCTTTAAATTATAAGTTACTTATTTGTATAGGGTTAGATAGTTATACATATACTTAACATACTATGTATAAATATTTAGTGAAGCACTTTGAAAACAATTTCCCTATCGTTGTCAATCGTGTATAATCGGTATTAAACAGGAACACAAATAATAATATTACCTGTTAGTATACATTTTTTATAGGTCAAAAACTTACATTATGATCGTATAATGTAAAAGAAAAAGAAACCTTTAAAAATATCAGTATAAATAATAAATATTTATTTATCAAAACTTGTTGGTTTTAAATTAGGCGCAGATATGCAGTAGACAGTAACTACCATAATAAAAAGCACTGGTAATTGGTATCGCTATAAAATAAATACCTATTACAATGTTATTGTCGTTAAATATTACTATATAAGTTAGCTAAATGGGTATAATATGTTTGCAATTTTATAGTCAATAGATAGCCAGTAGGTAATAAGCAGTGAATTTTTAACATTAACATTCATCACACATTCACACTTGTACAGTGTACAATTTAATATATTAATATAATAATTCCACGATTTTACACGCGCCCGCCCTTAAAACTTACAAACATTATTATAATAACATTTTACAATTTTTTATTTTTATTTTTAATTTTTTAAAATGTTTAACATATAACAAGTTTGATTATACATAACTACAGAAGTATATATTTATATCATTTTTATTTGAGAAAATGTGTGTTCATAAGTGACAAATGATTTAAGATTAAATAATATATATATATCATAAAGTTATATATATGTAAGTGTGGTAATATGTAAATAGTTATTGTCGTTAACGATATCAGTGTCTATAGTGCTTGAATTAAGAAAAAATAGACGGGGGATGTAAAAGTGTAAAAAATATGTACATACCCACCTTATCATTTAAATGTCGTGTACTAAGTGTCTATTGATAGAAGTATTTTTGTTAAGGTCCATAGTTTGACTTTATTTTACCGCCGTAACAGTGTTGTAACGTTATCCAATTTTACATTAATAATTTATAATAATATTATTATGTATTATTACCATAGCTATAGAGTAATATATCAGTAATATACTAATATAATAGTATAAATTACTCTGTGGTTCTTACTTATTGTCACGGACGTATGTAAAATGATATATTTACGTCCGTGCTTATTGTCTAAACAAAAAACAATTGCGCCCTGTGGTGAATAATGCTAACGTAGGCGATTTTGACAGAAATACAAAAATGCATCTTGGGTTTCACTCATAGGAAGCGCTGCACACCGACCGACGCTTTCAGCTGGTACTTACCGAACCGTCTAGGCACGTAATAGCGTCTCTAAAAGCTCCACAAACGTTTCCTATTTATAAAACTCTCTTAGACAATCGCGGGGCCCCGATCGTCGGTTACTGCCATTATTGGACAACTGGTGCGGTTGCCGGTGGACTACGGACGTGTACCGTTTTGCGGTGGCTGGAGAATAGCATATAAGGCATCGACCAACTCCAGTCCAGCATACTTACCTGGCGTGGAGGTCAACCGTGATCACACAGGCGGTTCCTTCAGGGCGAGGCCGGTTCATTGCACACAGAATCGGTTGACCCCTGCGAGTATCCCTAATGTGGATACCTCGGGCGCAGAATTTTTGGTAGCTGGGACTGCGTACGCGCCGTCCCTCATAATACAACAGTTTAATGTCCGTTCAATATTTCCAAAGGTGGGGTGTGTGCATATTAGCTCTCACTGGAAGTATTAAACGTTAAAAATAAATTATCATCTCTCTCCTGAGAACGTTTCATGCATTTTGCATTTTTTTTGAAACTTTTTGGGCGATTATCTCCTGGCCACAAATCTGTTTCATAAGCTTTTGAATCTAAAATAACTAATTTTTATTTTGCATTTCTTGGTATTTATTACTTTATAAGTCGTTTTTTGAGATTTTTAGGTCATTTTCCCACATTTTTAGTTATTTTTACCGATTTTACACTATTCATTTCTTATCGTTTCTTTTCGACCATTATGCCGATAATTTAAACCACAGACTAGATTAGTACCTATCCAATTTTATCTTGACGATTACATTTGTTGTCGTATTGTAGTGAATAATATTATTTCTACATTTTATTATTTTTTCCTAATATTCGATTAGTATCAGATTTTATCTCGACAATTACAGTCGTCGCATCGTTGTCGTGTAAAAGTGAATAATATTATACCTACATTTTATTATTTTTCGTAATATTTTCGAAATGCCGAAAATTAAAACGTCGGTTAGCGCTCGTTTGCGTGCAAGTTTTTCCAAATATAAATTTTTATTAACAGATAATCGTCGTTCATTTACTTTCGATAACATAAAATACGCTCTAATTGTACAATGCAATGATTTTTGATTTTTAAATAATTTGTAAGCATTAATAAATTTATAAAACAAATATTTTTAATTTTTTTATTTTCCTATTTTAAGGACATTTTTGTCATTTTTATGTCATATTTTGAATTTTAGAGTAAAATATTTAAAAAAAATGTATTTTTATTAATATAAAACTAATATTTGTAATTTTTTTAGGACATTTTTTGCCATTTTTATGGTCATTTTTTATTGTTTTTAAGGTCATCAACTTCCAAGCCTTAGTAATAATGTACTTCTGAGTTCAGATTATAATCTTAAAATTGATATTGTATACATCATTACACTATTACAGTTAGTGCCTATTAGGTATACAGATAAAAAACCAAAATGATAATATAGCCAATATAATATAAATAATAAATACAAATAATTTATAATATTTTAAATTAATTTGTTTCCAAAAACATTATATATATAGTGAGCTTAATGCTTATTCTAGTAAGTATGCATTGTATTTAAGTCCGTAATAAATAAATTGATCAACGTATATATAATTAGGTTTTTCGATCAACGATAAACTATTTTTTAAACAATATTCACAACATGTTATTAAAGTACAATAAAAATAAAATGTAGTTAGTATAATAATAAAAATAGTAATAAACAACGAATAGTTGCTCGATTGAGCAAGATGAACTTTATTTATATATTATGCGATAATATGGTTATATCAAATTATAAAGTTTAAAATTATTTGATACTTTGACCAAGAGTCACGGACGTGAGATATACTAAAGAGTAAAGACTATAAAAAATATTTTGCAGCCTGCAGACTGTTCAATGATTATCACGATGTATTTTAGTTAATCAAGCATTTTTTATCATTTGATTTCACTTTTAACGACATCTAGTGTTTATTGGAGTTGTAGTTCAATTTTTCTATTAATGTCTAATGATTCATGATGTTTCTATAGTTTATTATGCGCGTTGTCATTGGTTATAATCGATGGGTATTTATCTATATCCTATATTATATATTATAGAATTACAATAATATTTTGGGAAAGCGCTCAAAAATTAATGTTCGGCGATAACGGATGCAGGGCGTATATGGGGAGAGATCCGTGAGAGTAAGAATAAATATTATTTAATGTCATGTGTGTAAAATATTTTTTTAAATGTAAACTCCCCGAAAGGTAATAAATACGCAACGACTTGCTATCATCGATCAACTCAAAATAACGGGAATGATAATATATATAGCAACAAGTTTTAAGAGGACTCAATTTATATAAAACTTATCGAGGGACAGGCGCGAACGCAGTCCCAGCTACCAAAAATTTTGCGCCCGAGGTATCCACATTAGGGATACTCGCAGGGGTCAACCTATCCCAAAAGTGCAATGGACAGGTCTCTCCCTGGAGGAACCGCCCAGTTGATCACGGTTAACCTCCACGCCAGGTAAGTATGCGAGAAGGAAGTTTCGGGTATGTTTATGTGTGGTGCATGATGTACCCGGGGTGGCACGAATTGGATACAATTTCTAGGGGTCGACGTTGGCGTTTGGTCCCGTAGCGTATGACCGTCACCGTCGCGGGACGTCGGCGAAACGACAAAAACATACGCGCGTCCATACCGACCGTCAGTCTCTGTTCATCCTGTCCGGAAATCAGTCGGCACGACGTGCCCATTCGGCTGACCGATGGCACGTCTGTGGACAGCGCCATCTGTGGTACACTTTATTGTCACCAATGTTACCGCCGGACAAGCACTACACAATTCCACATTTGACGTGTCTTACCGCAAGCGTAAATAAAACTTTTTTTCATGTTGGGTTAGAACTAAACTATACGAGTCTTCAAAACAACTGTGCCAATATTATCTATAATCAAGTTTAATGAATACGAATAAAAAGCACTGATCCAATATCTCTTACCGTTTGTTCTAAAACTTTCTCATTATTGTTTTTGTCATCTAAATCCAAAAAATGAATTTTAAACTGAAACGTTCTCGGTTTTATATAGAAGGACGAAGGTTTATAAGTAACATACATTTTAGTGATTTACCATTTACATATTATTATTGCAACAATTTTCAGTCACTAATAAAGCATTACAAATTAAGGTGTTTTGTATAGCTATACGTGATACTTTTAAATTATCCTTGGTACTTAAATAATTATAAATAAGCAAGTAATATTTTCTTAATCTATTTAAAAAATCTTTCTGAATTTGTTTAAAGACCAGTTTAACACATTTTTTTTTTTTGGTGTGGAACCTTAGCTCCTTTTTCCTGGCTGAGGTCCCGTTCAAATATCCACCCAGTTGTGCCTATGCAAAGCACATCTTATGACACAATTAACTGTTTCTTGTCAGACACAAATAATTATTGATACAAATGTATAATGATAACTTGAAACAGTTTAAGTCAATTTTTTATGGTATATTGTGTTTTAAAAATAATTTTAGTGCATTGTAATTATTAATCACTTGTCTACATTAATAACTATCTTAAACTTTTGGGAAAACTAAATTGCTTTTTTATAATCTATTCCAATAGAACTATATTGCCGTAGCAATAAAAAAAAAAAATCGAAGTAGCATAAATTACAACAATCAACATAACATTATATTTTAAGCACATAATAAAAAACATAAGAGTGGTAGGAGTATTATTATTTATGTATTCATAAATTAGAATGCCAATTTTAATCACTCTAGAGTTTACGTTAAGCCAATAATGTAATATAAATATGTAATTTTTGTATAGTCATTTATTAATTTATTAATTAGTGCTAACTTTAATTATAGAATATAAGTTAAAATAATACAGGACATGCTTAATATTTCAACCTAGATATTATATTAAAACATAATTACATAATCAACGACTAAAACCATCTGTTGTATGAGCCAACGTGTTTTGGTTATTGTGAAAGGTAATCGAATCATCTAGATTTATTAATGTATTTTGATATATTTGGGTACTTTGATCTTGAAGGTTATTACAAGTTATGTTCGAATTTTCTAAGATTTTTTCCACTCTATTTGAAAATGAATTTATACTATTATTTAAATTGTCATATAATTCTAAAGTATTTAGGATATTAGTTGGTGAATTTTTGTTGATCGGGACTTGAATCGGATAGCTCTGCGTCTTTTAATAATTGTTTAACATCAATTTTAATAGTGATCAAATTATTAAGTATTGTAATATGTTTTTCATGTCTAATGAATCGTCAACGTCTTCCAGGGTTATAGTGCCTCTTAAATATCTGCTTAGTCTAGCTCTTAGATCTGCAGTATTTCCTGTAGATTTTAGATTTTTATTCTCACAATATTGTATAAGAAATGGTTTTCTGAACATATAAATGTCTATTGCCGTATTTATCGTAATTGAGAGATTCGATTTAGGGTTTTTAAGTTTACTCATTAAACTATCAATTTGAAAAAAAAATATATTAAATAATCCTAAATTTCTACATATATTAAATTTAACTAAAATTATTTAAATCACTACATTTTAAATGCGCAAAATAAATTAGAAAAGTTATTACATTTATTGTACGAAAAGATTAGGAGTGTTTGATCCGATATTTAAACTTCTAAATTGGTTATATAATAAAATCTGAATTAAATAATTATTACTTTTACTAAATTAAAAGATAAATTAATTAAAGCTAAAATTGGATAGTGAAAATTATTATAATACCTAAAATATAGATTGCATATATACAAAATATGACCATACACTAATATTTACCTCGAAATATATAACACAAATATAATATATACTTGAACTGTGTGTACTATGTGTACACAGATGCACGAAGTCTTTCGGCTGTAAAAGTTCAATCCAATAAAAAGAATTGCGATTTTAACTTACAAATGTCAAAAATGCGATATGTGTAAAACACACAAAAGTTACTTGTAATTAAATCAATTAAAACACAAACAAATAAAAACAGAAACATAATAAATTCGGGTAGTGAATTACGAACCACGTTGGGCGCTATTGTCATATACCTATCTTTCGATGGTACACTTCTACCTAATTTTGAGAACTCAAATGACCATGAATCAACCGGTTACAAAATTGTTCTCAAAATGTAAGTATGACCACTTCACCTTAGACCTCGCCTTCAAAGATCATAAATCAATTGGTTACAGATCAGACTTGGAATAAAGCTAACGTGTGTGGCTACTCAATAATAATATAATAATCTGCACTGAAATCGAATTTTATTATATTAAACAAACAAACAAACATATAAAACACAGGTCTCTATGAAACGCTACACACACTAGTGTCTCGATAGAAAACCCGCATTGCCCTTTTACCGCAGTGCTCATGTTCTTAAATATTATTTACAAACTGCTGTCTCAGCTCATTTGCTTCATTGACTTATATTATAAATATGATACTGTCTATTTAACAGTATTATTATTATTATATTTTAATTTAATCGTGTATTTCACCAAAACATATTGGCTCATACAACACATCATTAATTACTTAAGTATCAAAAAAATATGGTAGTAATAAAGAATTATTTCAGAAAACAATTATTAGCTAAAACAGAAGAGATTATAGTTTTATTAAAAATATTTAGTAGATAAATATTAAAACTATAAAATACAAATGGATTAAATATTATTTTTGGTTAATTAATCTAAATATGAATAAACAGTCTATGCAATAATTCCTTTTCAAAAGTAAAACAACATACATACATAAAAATATTAATTGGTACTGTTAATAAAATTAGTTGCTAATTAATCTTAAGTTATAATGATTTGAATAAATAATAATTATATTTATCAAACAGTATTTTTTGTTATCTTAAGTCATATTTCTGAAAAATATAAAAATATTTTAATATAATTTTGTTAAATCAGTACATACAAAATAAAATAGACTTGAAAAAAAAACATAATGTTTTTAAATACTTGATCTTATTATTAATATTTAAAACACTTCTAAAGAGTCGAGTGGCAGCCATTTAGAACTTTCAAGTGCATCCCATAAATTGTAATCTTGTGTGACAAGGTCTTTGTTTAACGCATCTATGTCAATTGATTTTTTATAATCTGTAAAATTTTAAATTTATAAAAAATTATACAAAAATGACATTTATGTTCTTTAAAAAATATTTAATTAAATGTATTTATTGAGACTTGATAACATACCAACTAGATTTAAATTGCCAATAGTTTTAATAGCTGCAGTTTCAATAGTTGGTTCTGGTTTAAGCATACAATTCTGACTTTCAGGTTGATTCCACATTGAGTAACGATACCAATAGTTGGTTTCAAAATACTGCCCATAATCTTGACTAGCCTTATACCCTTGAGAGTCATTTGAAGCACTAAAATAATAGATAAATTATTATTCTGAATTAAAATTATCTACACTACAATATTATTTAATACTAAACCAATGCTTTATATTATCATTTCAATTATTACAAAAAAATTATACCGAATAAATATCTTTTTTAAATAATCTAACCCAACAATTATGATATAAAATACTAAATTATTTTATACCTTAATAATAATAATACATTTTAATAAATTAATATTAAATATTATAAAAGAAGAGAATTAGTTAAATAAAATATTTATAGTACTACAGTAAATTCTTTTATGTCGATATCTCAAATTTTTCATAATCTCAAATTCAACTGAAATCCTTTTTAAATAATTAGCATTACAATAAAACTAAATATCTTAAATATTTTTCTGTTCCTCATGAGCTTCAACATAATGAGAGTTTACTGTATTTTGAATTTTTTTTTATTGAATAATATTTTAGTAATAATACTGTTTTCAGTTTAAATAAATAAATAAAATAAATAATTAAATCACAATTAATTTAGTAAGTACAAATACAAAAATAATTCTTATGAACAAAGGATATAATATTTGCAGGCAATCAAGATTCTTTATTGTATATATAGTTTAGATTGTAATTATCCTTTTATAATAAATATAAAAAAAGGAACAAAGGAACATTGAAATATCAATTTTGTGACATTCTAGGGCCCACTATTAATATAATCAATAAACAAGATTTTAAGATTTTAACAATCAAAATTATGTAGTAATTGTAATGTAGTAAATTGTATTATATGTAAATAACCAATAATTGTATATTGAAAATGGCTAATAACCGTTGCAGCCAAAGATAATTTTTTCCTACTTACGACTCTTAACATTTGCATAATTAACAATTATACTAACGCCTTTTAAGTCTAATTTTTGAGCTATCCAAAATATAGATAAAAATTTATCCTATGTCTAGCGAGAGAACATGTCGTGGACCAATAAAAATTGGTTTTTCTGTGCATCCCCAAGTGTCACCCTGCTATAGGGGAACCTGTTTTGATGGCAGGGTAATGTGGGAGATGCGAAGAATTGAACTGTTCTCTCGCTGGTTACAGTTAGCTATATAATGATTATTATAATATAATAATAATAATAATAATAAAATAATTTGACAATATACCTATAAAGTAAGTAAACAAGATAGTATGTAAATATACAAGGATTATATCAAATATAATTGAATACATAGTGTTAAAATAAAGTTAAGAGCAAAATGAAATAATATATGGGTAATTATAATAATATTATTTAGATATAAAAAATTTGACAAATTAAACAATGTAGTGTAAATACTTAAATAAGTCAAGAGTATTATTTGAATTTGCTGCTGGCATAAGAACATTTTCAGGAGTGTACAAAATAAATTTTGATTTAACAGATAGGAGATAAAATATTGATTTACTTCTGGAACTTATTAACTTTATCCTAAATGCGAGCACTCGAAGAGTTCAGGAAAATCAATAATGCAAATAAAATATGGAATAATTTAAATTTAAAATTGTACTTGTCTATTATAAGCCTGTAAAAAAATTCTACCCTCAACATTTTGTTTTTACACTATGCACACATTATAAACAAACCACATTATTATGTCTCTCATTTCACCATTTAGTGCATTATATTTTAAACTATAAAGTATATTACATTACGTATTATTATTAATATCAAACAAATTTATTATCAATGTTCATTATGACGATATTTGCAGTACTCTGGTAGTTAATTTATACATATTATTACATATTATACATATATTATTATTATTTATTATGATAATATATGCTGTCAGTAAAAAATAAACGTGGTTTATGGAATCATTTATAAATTTGTTTACCATTTTTTTTTTGAATTTTTGTATTTAGTCTAAAATTAAAAAAGTACTTTTAAAATTTAAAATATTAATTTTTTTTTTTAGTCATTATTTTAGAAGTTACAAATATTATCATATCCATAAACAGGAGTTTTTTCAACGTGACATTTATAAGATAAATATTCTAAAAAGTTATTCTGAGTTATAGTCATAGGCGCAATTTGGGGGGGGGGGCTTGGGTGTGCTAGCACCCCCAGTTTTGAAATTAGCACCCCCAAATTTTTTCACGTTTTTTTAGATTATAATAATCGGCATGTATAGAAAAACCATTTTTATTGTATTATTGCATTTAATCATGCGATGAAACGTTTTTGTATATTGTATGCAGAATTGCAGACAGTAATAAAATAACGTGTAATTCTATAATCGGTGTAATCACTTCTTATAAAAATATTTTACAATTAAATCAAAGTAACAATTTAAATTTAGATTATTTGATGTTGTTATTTTGTTAATGTAAATACCATAAAGGTGGCGATAACACACACCCGGACGGCTATTCGGCGAAAACGCTGGGC
>JACXSJ010000256.1:35858-75184 GCA_014851325.1 Pentalonia nigronervosa
AATTTTAAGCAAAAATATCAGTTCAATTATATCAATACTCAATTTTATAAAAATAAATGTTCTTGTATAATGTTATAGTTATTGCACTTATTAATTAATTTTTAATTAAATAATAATATATTTATCTTGCATGTTCTTACATAGTACTTAGTTAATATTAAATTTGTAATTGTAGAATGGGTATTGTACGGGTTGCAGCTGTTACAGGTATCCATTACTATGAGATAATATAAAAAAATAGGGGGGCTTCAGCGCCTCCAGTTTTTTCATTGAAATTGCGCCCCTGGTTATAGTTAAGTTTTGATTTTGGTAAATATTATATGTGTGTCAAATAAAGGAGTGTAAGCAAAATGAGATCCAATTAATGAGAAGTATAAAATGTCAAAAACTGACTTTGTTAAAATTGTTATATTAGCATTTTAATAATTCTAATTTTATGTATGATTTATTTTTAATATAATCAACATGAAGAATTAAAAGAAAGTTTAAAATAGAAAAAACACCTAGGTCTTTAATAATATCCCTGCATGCAATTTGATTTCTCATTAACTTAGAAAAATATTTTAGGGATAATGGAAATCTAAGATATAGGTCAGTAATTAATAATTAATGATAATATATCACCTATCTTAAAAGTAAGAGTTAATTATAAAAATTTACATTTGTCAGGAAAAATACTTGTCATTAAAAGAGCACACAACATACACAAATGTTTTCTTAAAATTATTATTAAATATTAAATTATTGTAGTTAGAACAATTAACAATTATTTGCTCAAAATTCAATGTAAATAAAATATTTTAAGGAGATATAGGGGTATTTAGAATGGCCGGGTGACCTCATTGGGCTGGGATAGATATAATTACTTACATGTGTAAAAGTTGTTCACTTTACAAAATGATTTACCCACCAAAAAATAGTATTTTTTGTTTTGTATTTTGTATGTCTGATTTTTGTGCTTAAGATGATTAAAGTTTTAGAATTTCGATAAACATTTAGTTTTTTTAAATATTAAAAATACTTAGAGATTATAACCAGTTGTATCATGTCATAATGTGATAAGTGACTACTGCGGTTATAGGGCATAACATAAATTACTTAAATAAGATTTTAAATATTTCAAAAAAAACTAAACACAATACAAATTCTGGTTCTACTATATGAAGCTAGTAACCTTTACACATATAAGATAGGGTGATCCTGGCCCAATGAGTGTCTTTATTTAAATATTCATAACTCGTTGAATAATTTAAGTAAAAACTTTAAAACTATACCATTTTTCTGAGAATTGAACATTCTTTAAAATTAAAAACGCTTATTTTTTGTGTTTTGTGCTCCTTTAATGTTGACTATTAAATTATTTAAGTATCAATTCATGTATAAATTATTTAATATTAATCTTCCTTAATCATCTTTGAAGAAGTTGAGTTTGGAAATTAGTTTTTTGTTTGTTTGGTTAAAGTGTCTGTGATGTAATATAGTAATTATTTGTATAATATTGAGTTTAATTTCTAATGAAAAATAATATTAATATGATTCGACTGGTATTAGGTTTTCTACAATACAATATTCTGAAATACAATAATTGATTTTGGTAATTTTTGATCCTCATTGATAAATTTTAAGAACTTCTGTAAAAGTTCAATTATAAAACATGGCTTCCTTTTTATTGTTTATATATCATTTAACAAATAGAAAAATTAAATTATTAAATTTATAATACAATAAGTATTGTAAAAAGAAAAAACATCAGTAATTTTGCAATTTTATGGGTTCATACTTAACAATAATAAATTGACATAATTATTAGTATTAAATAATAATATGAATTAAAAATACCAAAACAATTAAATCATCTTACACAACAATATGACGTTCTGATTTTGGTATGACACTGCTAACCTTTATGGGTTTGGAACCAAGACCTGGAAAACCGTTCATATTGTTAAGACAATGTTTTTGTTCTTCTTCACTACCAAAACGAATAAATCCATATCCTTTACTGTAACCAGCATTGTCTAAGACCACTGAAATGTTATAACTGTATATTAAACTACTATTATAATAAACATGGTATTTATAAATATTATTTTTAATTTTAAAGTATTACCTTTAGCTGTACGTATAGATTGATAGCGGCAAGCAAATGTCTTATATAACTGATAGTCATCTACATCTGGGCTAAGTTCACCTAACCACACAGAAAAATCTCTATCACTTGTAGTAATTTTTCCAGGATTTCCAGCATGATTGAGTTTAAATCTTACAGGCTATAAACAATTATCTAAAATTATTTAAGTAATTCAAAAATATATAACTAAGTTTTATTCAAAAAAATACTTATTGTTTATATAGGTTGTTAAAAAAAAGTTCTATTTACTATTTAACTTATTAATAATAACAACAGCTTATATTTAATTTATTTTTTAAACACGATAAAAAAATGTTATGCATTATTTATAATATAAAATAGTAAATTATACTGGCAATAATTCTTTTAATCAAATAATCAAATAACTTGTATTTCTTTATTAATGAATGTTATTTTTAAATAAAATATCACTTTGCTTAAATATAGTAAAAATTACAAATTATTTGAGTCATTAATATATTTTATTTAGTATTAAAATTAAAATACTTAGGGTGTGCAACAAGCATTTATTATGAAATACCATTATATTATTTTTGTTGGATAGACAAAATAGCAGTAGCAGTGACTGTAACAAATTATTATCTTGTCAGCAGAATAAAAATATTATTTATCATGGTAATCGGTCAAAAAGTCCATAAAAAAAAAAAAAAAAAACAGATAAAAAGTATGAAAATATAAAATTATTGTTTATTAAAATATATACTTATTTATTTTCTTATTCAATATTGTACTTCATAATTATTTCTTATACCTATAAAATTACAATTATTGTCAAGTGCAATTAGTAATTAACTAATTATTATTGTAGTATGAATGATGTTTGTATTAACTTAATATATTTTAATAATACTTGTAAACTGTAAATAAGTATAAGGATAGTAATCAAGTATAATATTGTATAAGAAAATTAATTACATTCTTAAAAAACAGAATATTTTGTATTTTTGGACTTTTTGTCTGACATTAAAAAATGAGTCCAGACTTTTTGTTCGGATTCATTTATCACGAAAGGTTTCTAACCCTCCTTCCACAGAAAATGTTTAAAGACCTCAAACTTTAAACAAGTCAATAATTTTATTGTAGTTGGTTTATTTTGTAAATTATAATGAAGAAAAACAAAATATATTAACATTTAATTGAAGCATTTATTCAATTTGATTAATTTTATATAATACTATTTATAAACTTCTAATAAAACCAATACAAGATAATATTGGTGTTTTTGAATATGCAAGTCGAAATGAGGGCTATTGCAATACTTGTAGAAAAAGGTTATTTACTAGTAATTGTTGAGACCATTTGGCATCCCTTATCCAATGTTTATCATCATTATTATTTATTCTATACTATGTCTTTCTTAATTTTCAATTTACTATATCAATTTTATATCTATAAAAATATAATAAAGTAGAAATATAATTTTAAGCAAACCATATGTATTATAATATAATATGTTGTAAGCCTAAAAATCCTGAAAACCTAAATTTATAAATTATAAATCATAACAGGAAAAAGTTACTCAAATTATGAATTGATACTGACAGTTTACATCTAATAGTGTAACAAGAAAAATAAATTCTTAAGTAGCTCCAGTTGACTTAACTGATGCTTATAATTTTAGCTCAAATGATATTGCATTATAAAGTTTTACGATTTTTTGAAATGAATGATATCTTAACTAATCTTTGGAATGTTTATATAAAAACACATTAAAATTAAGTTTAAGCATTTTATATTGATTTATAAAGTTATTTTATTATAACACCTTTAAAAAAAGTTTGTAAATAGTAAATACACCATTGTGTTACTTGTATATTTTTATATGAGTGGAAATAAATAAGGTTTTATATTATAATATAAGCTATAGAGTATAAAATTAAAAATTATTTTATATATTTTTTTTATAAAGTTACTATTTTTAACATAGTTTCATGGTCAATGTTTCTTTTGATTTTAAAAAATAAAATGTTCAAATGCACTTGTAGTCGATACATAATAAAATTACTGTCTGATTTTGCTAAGTGACCAGTGTGAATATTAACTGCATAATTAAAAACCAAAATGACTACTTACTGGATTAGTACCAGGTATATATTTTCCATTGAGCTTATGCATAATAGATACTGGATCATAGAAGTCAACAAATGCATAACCAGCAATTTCTCCAGTATTTTTATTACGCATCAATTTAACATTCTTTGGATATTCTCCCATTTTTTGAAATGCACCTGTGATGAAACTCTCTGTCATATAAGGTTCCAGCTAAAATAATAATAATTCATTGTAGAGTTATAAATTATAAATGATTTTCCAAAACATACGCTTCCCATCCACAAACTTGTAACATTCTGTCCAGGAGTCGATACTTGTGGCTGTTGGACAGGTACATTTGGGTTTATAAATGTTGAAGCTGTTTGTGTTGGTGGTGGAGCACTATAAGCAGGTTGTTGGCTCATTTGGTTATAATTGTAAACTTGATAGTAATTTGATGGATATTGCTGATATTGTTGATTATATTGAGAATACTGAGGAGTATATTGATTTGTATACATTTTGATAGAACTTTGATTATAATTGAACAAATAAGAGAACAGTAAGATGAATTAATTATTTTTCAAACACATCTGAAATGTATAAGTATTTATAAGTTTTAGTATAAATTATTTAGTTTCATTCAAATTATCCAATATTTATTAATCACTATTCATTATAAAACATTAAAATATAAACATGAGATGTAAATTTTGGAATTGTGTTGTTGTGATCACAGATATTGATATTTAATAAACTAGATTTCTAACTATTGATAAGAAGTAAAACGAAGTTCCGCAATTTTATCTGAGGCCAGAAGTATTATTAATTATCACAGTATCAAATCATGAGTAACATTTACCTGTTAACGTTTTTTTTTCTGTACTTATTTTAAAATTTATACTTTTTATTGTAGTAAAAATCAATTTAATCTTTTCTAAATAATTATGCCTTATAAATGCTGTGCATATGGTTGTAATAATGCCAATGGAGTGGACAAAAGTATTAAGTTGTTTAGGTAAAATTATAAATATTTAATGAACAATATAACTATTATTTTATATATTTTCTGTTAGATTTCCTACGAATGAAATAAAAAAAAAGAATGGGGAATGCCATATAAAGATGCCACACTGGTTTATGCACCGCAAATTTTGGCATAATAATAATCCAATTTGTTTGGAGTTTAAAAATGCTCTATAAAGTATCTTATTGCATAATTCTATCAAAATGAGCTCTGGAAATTGTGCATTATTAGTTGAAGATTCACTCTTTACGATTAAACGGAGCAAAAACACCTAAAGAACAAAATAATAATGAGATTATTATTGATTAGCAGAACAATATAACAATACATTTCTTAATTTAATCATTGTAAATGTTATGTATTACATCAGTGGATATGTAGTAAAAATACTTACACAATTTGAAGTGTGAATCTTGTATACGGGTTATTCTAGATACTCAGTGTTCATGATCATACATACTACAAAAAAGATGATAATGAATCAATTAAGAAATTTACATTTGTAAAACAATGAGGCAGTCTTAAACTAGCTTCAGATAGTGTTTATAAAACTATTAGATTGACAGAAACTTTATTTAAGTTATAATTGAAAAAAAAAATTGTTAAAACATGGACAAACAAATAATTATCTATGTACAAGATTAATTAGCAACATCTTCAACAGTATTTAAAGAGTATAATGATTGTTGGAATGCAACCGATTTATATTCAAAATCACATAAACTAAATAACCAGAACTTACCTCAAAATACGACTACATGCCTACAGTAAAGCACTGACATCGTTAATCACAAAAGTCACAAACAAAATACAAAAACTGACGAAAATTATTTTATTTTATAACATGCAATTTATTGATCAACGTTTTCTTAACAATAGCTTTCTATAGATGTAATAATTTTTGCATTATAGAATCTGACGACGAATGTTTTATTTTTTATACTTACGCATGTGATTTATATATTAATGTTATAAAAACTAAAGATGACAGGTTTTTTTTATTTATATGTAAAAGTATATAAAAATATTTAACAGTTGATTTACTTGAATTGATTCATAATTGAAACTTATGAACTAAAGAATTATTTTTTTTAATATTGAAAACAAAAACATTTGTTATCAATATAAAATTAACTGATATGGTATTCAGACTTCGATTAAACTAGGAGATTGTTGGCTTCAATGTAATTCACAAGCTGTATAGGTCAGTTAGCAATCGAGTTTATTATATATATCTGTGTACTTCATAAACCCTTAGACGGAGCGTGATGGTAGTTTCCGCGGTGAATCTGGGTAGCGCTGATCGTATTGTTCCGCACTTCTGCGCTTGTCTTTACACCACACCAACACATCAGTTTGTGCATAGTTAACGGAATAAAATACCAACTTGCTTACTTATATCATTTTTGTTTTTTTAAAGTTTATTAAACGTTTAATGTTCTTGTTATATTATTGACTTTGACATAGTAATTTGAGTATTTGACTTATTAGTTATTATAATAATCATAATGACTAGATGTGTTGTTTGTAAGAAATTATATAAACCTAGCTTAGATAAACAATTTCATTGGTGAGTACAATATTTTATATTATTTGTTGTGTATAAACAATTATTTATGCTACTTGTGATGGCAACATTGTAACGCAATTTGCTGTCACCGCACCACCCAACACCGCTAGCCATTTATGCTCCGTCTATTTAAACACAATCTATGTTTTACTGACCTACTGACCTTCATAAAATATGATGAATGAATAAACATTCCTAATGGTAATTATTATGCTTAAAAAACAAGAAATATTGCATTGGTGCCAATGTTACACTGTTTTTGGCGAAGACCAATCACAATATCGTATTCATTTTTAACATTGTAACATAGGAAGTGCACTATTTGTTTTCATACGTTTATAATAATATTATTTCTTTATAATCGTGGTTTTCATATGATCTTTGCTATAAAAAAAAAAAAAAAAAAAAATAGTACAGTAAAGTTGTATGTCTTAACAAACCGTCTAAGGTTCACGTAATCGTCAGATAATTGTGATTTGTGGGTGCGTTCAGTAAATGCCACTCTTATCACCAGTGACGAACAAGTAACAACACTTACTCATGATTTGTGAACGTGACGTGTCTATGTCGCAGAGATAAAGAAGTAATACTCTATAATGGTTTACACACACGCACGTCACGCACACACATGCAAAAGAATAGATAGTGCAAAAAGGAATCCTAATTGTCAATCTCGAGCTGTAACAATAATTTTTTATTGCGACGAACGGAGACGACAATTTATTAATTATTAACATTACAATAGGTAGTATTTAATGTTTAATGTCGTCGTCGTCGCATGAAATATCTTTATCATTGTTGTATTAATATTTAATTACGAAATTAAACATCGGTCACCGAAGTCGTCCGCTTCTACCTGCTCGTCGCTCAGATTTCCGTTCGTCGTCTTACGTGTTACCGTTTGCGCCTCGTATCTGTACATCCAATTCAGAGTTGGACACCCGCAGACGTGTTTTTGTATTAATTATTACGTTTTTCGGGAAAATAAGAAATTTGTATATTTTGGCACTTCCTATCATTATCAGCCCGACGAAACGGTGATAGTACGATTTAGGTGGTGCGCGGTACGTGTGAATTTCGAGTAGAGGCATGTTATAATATTGTTTTTTTGACTTTCGAGTGGTTGGTGGACGGAAACTATTTTGCTTACGTGATTAGATATTTTATCTTTTCTCCTTCAGTCCTTCGGGACCAGAAAACCTTGGGCTACATACCGTATTGTCAAACCGTGTCAAGTTCGTATGCCCTGGACGTTTTTCAGGTTTCCAGCTCAAATTTCGGATTCGCTATGGAACACAGATACAACTATTTCCAGCAAAACCGTAAGTATACATACCTAGTGATGTAGCACTTATAATACTAGTACCATAATATTACGTGTCGTTTGGCGTTGAGCTTCTTTGGACTAAAACGTTTTCTTTTTTTTTCACATAGCCAATTCCTTTGTTAATGGACAATCCACGTTCAACCGACCGCCTATTGATGGGATTCAGTCAACCAATAATTACTCTGGTAATTTTTGTCATTAAATAATTTTATACCTATACATACCAATTTTTTTTGTTGTACAGTTGTAAACTGTAATTGAATTACAAATTACAATATATTAGGATAATTAAATAATATGCTGATTAAATTTGCTCTTATTTGTGGTATGGTTATTAAATATTTAATGAGATCACATTAAGTAAATTTCTCACTGCTTTAGACACCGGAAATATTTAAATTGATTTATCCTTTCTAAAATTATTTCTCGTATCATAAATATAATATCGATATAAAATATCGAATCATAAAAAAATTTCCTTAAAGTATCATGTGCGAGTTGATCAATTGCTAGTTTTTTTCTTATAAATTTGAAAATATGTTATTTATTTATCTATTTTTAAAGATTATTCATGATAAAAAATGATTATTTTTTGTTCAATATTATAGATATTGTTTTGATACATAAACAAAATGTGTTGAACTAGAATACAAACTATATAAAAAAAAAAAAAAAATACTAAAATAAATATAAAAGAATACAAAGTCTAAACATTTGTGTCTTAAAAAAGGTCCACTGTAACTTTTTAAGTACTGTAGTACAGTTTTGAATTTTAGGAGGCTAAGTCCTCCGTATGTCCCAACCTTATTTGTACCTTTGGTAACTTATATTATAAGTGTTATGATGATATGAGGAAATGTGTGCCACTTCGACCACTGCCCATACATGAAAACCTGTATAGATAGGTATTTATATACCCGCATGTATTTTTTGTTGGTGATGGGTCATTTTTAACTAGAAATAAACACGTTCAATGCTGACGTTTTTTTGCATATACATGCCATGCCATATTTGAAAAACCACAAATGTTATCGAATACCTACTTGACAATGCTGGCCATACAGTGTGGTGCTGTATGATATTGCGGATATCAAAAAAATTAAATTTTTTTGTATTAAAATATTTATTATTTAAATGTAAATATTAAAATATGTGAAAATACATAAAAAATTTAAAGAATACACTCTGATGTTGACCATGTATGTCTGTATTCAGTGTCATAGTGTATCCTACGTTAGCATTGAATGATTTAAGTAGATTATTTACTAATAAATATACCTATTAAATTACAATTTTATAAAAAAAATAATGTAACTAGGTATCTATACCTTTTTTAATTTTAAAATATTTTAAATAAGTGTAGTTGCGCAGAATTTATGTATACATATATTTTAATAATTGTGTATATTCATGACTCCTAGTTTTAAAAAATATTAATTTATGTTAACATGTTTTAAATATAAAAATTACCTGGGTATGGATTGTATTTTAAAAACCTATGAATATAGTATTAATACTTAATATAATTTTTTATTCAGATAATAAATACCTACTTGTTGACCATTAATTATCTGTAAAACATTTATTTATTCTGTGAGTTTTTTTTTATTTTTTAATAGTATGCATTAATTGTTATAACTCTAGGAAGCATACCATCTCCTTCAGATCAATCACCGTTTCATGAGAAAATGCATTCAAATCCAAATGCAGTTCCATTAATGAATAAGCATCTATATCATATAGATTCTACTAATCAACCACCTCGCTCATCTGGGCCACCCAGGACTAATGCTAAAGGAATTTTTGAAAATTCTCAATCTTCAATTCCAGTGAGTACATTTATTTGAGTTAAAACCTTTTAAATAGGTATCCAAATGGATATTATAGGTCTTGCCTATTATTTTTTTTAGTAAATACGTTTTAATTAATTTTAGCCTTTAGGTAATATGATCTTATATTTTGTGTTATACACTACACAATGTGCTTTTATTACTAATTCAGTTTTAATACCAGTATCAACTCAGAAGAGACTACATACTAGGCCATCTCCATGAATAGTAGAAAAGAAGCATCTAAGTTTAATGGCTAGTTCTTTATATTTAAACACAACATATACTTAATGCATGGTAAATAAACACTTAATAAGCATATTATCAAGGTATTTTAGAATATTTTTATTTTAACTTTAAAAATATTAGTTAATTTATTATTATAAGTAGGTATAATTAATTATAAAATTTTAAAATTGTGTTGACATTAAGTTTCATAATTATTAAAAAATAACTAAATTTAATTATTTATCTTAATTAATTATACAGCTAAAATTAAATCAATAATACTAGCCTATGATGTTTTAAAATTGCCTATAATATTTTATTTATTTCTATTACATTTTTTTTCAGAATGTTCTAAGCCTTGCTCAATCTAATAACGCTGAAAACTATACAATAAATCCAGACTTTCAGCTACAACCTCATCTTACTGCTTTGTTACCACAACAATCTAAAAGAGCTCCAGAACTTTATCAAGTAGCTAAATACAATACTAGTAAAGGATCCATAGCAGAAAATATGAATACAAACTATTTTTCTTCAAATAAACCTTATCCTGAACCAAAAATTATTGAGTATGATATTGAAGAAACATCCACTGAAAGTTCACCGCAACATACTTCTTCATTATATTCTGAAAGTACAGATCAGGATTCAGAATGTAATGCATTTCTACGACATACTATAAATAAAACTACTGAGTGTCATGTAACAAAGGAATCAAAAACAATTACAACTTTAAATCAAGAGTTTCCTGTACCTAGCCAATTTGCTGATTTGAGTCTTAAAAATGATAGTGTTGATGATCACCAACATTCTATTTTACATAGTGCTTATAATCAAGATGATGATATTATTGAAGACATTCCTTTATATGACAATATTAATCAGAATGAAAGAGAACCAAGTTTAGAAAATCAAGAAAATCTTGAATCTCGCTTTAATGAACAAAGTTTAAACATGCCGAAAACTCAGACATTTGATTCTTATACTGCTAAAAAAGATTTTGAGCAGAAACAATTTAATTATGAGAATAAACAAGATTCATCTTCTATTTATAATAGCATAACTAACTATTTGTCTTATAATATTGATAAACCTTCAAATATTCAAAATTCTTCTCAGGTTAATAAAGGGTTATATATTAGTCAAACAAATACTTTGACTCAGCCTAGTTCATCAAATAGTTCAATTTTACAACATTCACAGAGTAAACCATTATTCCCTTATGGCAATACCGAACTGTTTAATCATCAACAAGCATCACCAAGTGTTGAAAATTATAACGATGACCTTAAGTCAGAACATTTTAATCGACAAAACAAACACATCCAACTTGATATTCAAAACTCAAATGTTCCACCAATTGATTCTAAATTACAATCCAATGTTAATAGTAATATACAAGATAAAGTAATTCTTGAACAGATAACATCATCATCTCAAGTAATAAATTACCAGACTAGTAGTCAATCTATGAATTCTTGTACTACCAATTTGTATAGTCAACAAAATGAACATGGTATTGAATCTATTAGTCAGCAATCAATATTTAATTCTTCAAAACCACCTGTATCTGAACTGTTGAATAATGATAGTAAACCTACAGCTAACCAAGAGTTTATAGCTCATAATTCATCATTAATATCTACTCAGTCTCTTGGTCCTGTGACTTCAGCTATCATTGCAGCTCCTTTTAGAAGTTCATTTTCAGTGTCTGAAACAGTAGTTCAAGATAATGAGAATATACAGTATCAAAAATCTGATGACAAGGCTAATAATTTATTAAATTTATCTAATGCTGCTAAAAATAGTCCAATTGATTTATTAAATCAGGACTCCACAAATATGCTTCAGTCCGAGTTTGATATTAAACATTCACAATCTCCAATTAATAGCATACTTGAAAATCAACAAGGAATAACAGTTGATCAATCTAAACCCATAAATATGCAATTTAATGAAGACCAATACAATAAAGTAAAATCACTGTCTCCATCATCGCTTAAAAATGTTACTCAGTCTAATGATTTCTTTAATCCTAGTAGTATGACTTCTCAACTAGAGTTAAATAATCAGCAACTTTCAAGAAATCAATTTACACCTCAACAATCTATAATTAATGATAATTTAAAAACTTCAAGTGATCAATTTTCTAATAAACTTAAAAATTCTGTATCTCAATCAATAAATAACCAAAATTTGACTATACAACAATCTATACCAACTACAGATCATAATGTTAGTCATTATTTTGATTTATCAAATATAAATAATAAATTTGTATTGAATCAACAATCATGTAAGTTACAATCTAGTAATCAACTACAAAACATGCAAACACAGGATAAACCCATTGTTTCAATTGATCCCACTTCAGACAAATCAAACAATTGTATGACATTTTCTAATGAACAACATACCTCAACACAATTGTTGTCTTCAAATCAGCAACCATTGTTAATGAAAAATAAATTAGAAATAGCTGAAAGTTTAAAATTAGATTCTGATGTGTCATCAGAGAAAACTTTACATTCTTCAGAGCCTGTTTTAACTCAATCTGAAAATTTGAATTTTGAGTCATTAAAAAATGCTGAAATGTTGACAACTAATAATCAATTTTCTAACATGGCTATTGATGAGCAACACAATATATCTGATAATAAAATATGTATTCAAGAGCAATCAACACCTACCTCTTATTTTTCAAAAGATATATCTCATGATAAAAAAGAGCATTCTATTGCATTTCAAAACTTTTCTTCTACATTTCATATTAATAATAGTTCAGCACCTAAATTATCAGAAGTCAATAACAAATCTCAATCATTACCAATTAAACAAACAAATTTGCCATCTTTAAATTCAGATCTACCAACAAATCATAATGTTTCTCCATTGTCAATAAGTAATCAAATTGTACCAGATAATAAACTAGTTGATCAATTAGAAGCTAACCAATTTCTTCCACAACATTTTAATAATAAAGTAACATCAAATGAAATTTCATCGACATCTAATCAGTTGCAATCTCAAATGTTAAATAACCAACCAAATTCAAATACTATACATCCTCTTCAGTCTGCGTCAAATCAATATACAACACAATCATTGAATAATCAACCAACATCAAATGCTGTTTCTTTAGAATCTAATCAATTTATACCAAAAATGTTTGATAATCAATTAAAATCAGATGCTATACAGCCTCTTCAATCTACATCAAATCTGTTTACAACACAACCATTTGATAATCAACTAATTGCAACTACAATTCCATCAGTGTCAAATAAATTTCCACCAAAAATGTTCAGTAATCAATCAACATCTAATACTATATCACCTCCTCAATTTGCATCATGTTCAGGCCCAACACCAATTGTTTCAATAGCCACTAATCAATCAATATCAGATACTGAACTACCTCTTCAACCTGAATCTAAATTGTATCCAATACAAGTATTTAGTAATCAATCAAAACCAGTCACTGTTCCACCATCAGGCATTAATCAATTTCCTCCACATACTTTTGGTAATCAACCAACATCAATGGCTATGCCACATAATCAAACTGAAGCAAAGTTATTTTCAAATCAATCCACACCAAGTGCAGCATGGCCTGTTTCATCAGCTACCAATCAATTTCAACTACAGACATTTAATAGTCAAGTTAAATCAGACGTCTATCCTCTTCAAACATTATCTAGTCAGTATACATCACAACCATTCAATAACAAGACAACATCTAATATGATTCCGCATGTTCCT
Organism: Pentalonia nigronervosa; assembly: GCA_014851325.1. NCBI lineage: Eukaryota > Metazoa > Arthropoda > Insecta > Hemiptera > Aphididae > Pentalonia > Pentalonia nigronervosa. The sequence continues at coordinate 49,785 of JACXSJ010000256.1, forward strand.
TCAACAGCAAGTCAGTTACCTTCACAGATTTTAAGTAATCAACCTAAGTCAAATGTTGCTCTTATTCAATCAACAACTGATCAGTATCCATTCCAACCATTTAATAATCAATATACATCTACTACTGTTTCATTGGCTGTTAATCAGTTACCACCACAGTTGTTCAGTAATCAACCTAAATCAAATGTCCCCCCTCTTCAAACAACATCAAGCCAGTATAATTTACAAGCACCCAATAACCAACAAACACCAAATTTTATTCTACCAGTTTCATCTACTGTAAATCAGTTTCCTTCTCAAATACTTACTAATCAACCTAGATTAGACACCAGTTCATCAAATAAACTGACAGCCAGTCAGTATCAGGCTCAACCAATAATAATTAACCAATCTATATCGAGTGTTCCACCAATTCAACAAGCAACTGATCTGTATACATCACAGTCGTTTAATCATCAATCCAAACTAAGCAGTTTTCCACCTTCTCAAACAGTCAAAAATCAATATCCTTCACAACCATTTAGTAAACAACCTGGTCAACAAGTATTACCAAAACAAAATCTTCAACAGTCTTCGAGTAATCAGTTTTGTAATCAATCAAATTCAGTTCAACCAATCCAAAATCAGTGGCCACAAGCTAATTTTTCAAGCCAAACTAACCGAATGTCTTCACACCCAATAACTATGAACTCATCTTCTAATTTATCTACAGTACCTTCCAACGTTAATCAACAAAGTCAACGACTTGGCACTTATATGTTGCCACCAAATTCCTTGTCTTCTAGTAATTATTACAATCAAGTTGAAGGAAATAGAAATGCCCAACAGCCTCAGTCTTCAAGTCAGAATGTACAGTCAGCATCTAAAGGGTATCCACCACAAAGTAACATGGGTTTTTCTAGTCAAATAAATTACCAGCAACCTACTCTTCATGGACAACAGGGATTTCATAATCAACAACAAGACCAGTATAGAGCAGAACAGAATCCTTCAGTTGTACAACAAGGTTTTGCCAAGACATGGGTAAGTTTATTTATGTGTAGAACATTTTCACTGCATCTGTATTTGTAACAATTATATTTCAGCAGATAATTTGATTAAATTGTACTATAAAATGTTAACACTTGAAAAATTACATTTTTTATTTAGTGTAATATTATTTATTTTTTTAAATTTAAAGATAGGTTATTAGATGTTAATATTTAAATGCTATTATTAACTTATGTATGCACTATGGAGTGATATTAAATTATGATATAGGTTAAATTAAACAATATATTTATAATTATTGTTTGTATTTAAAAGGGCTATGACAATCTGGACTTATTAAAATCAAGAGATGTGCTGCCAAGTGATGGAGTTCAACCACCAGAGATAAAACTTCCTCAAGGATATGCTAATTGTGATAACTGTTCTCCAGAGTATGGTTTTAGATTTAAATTAAAATTAAATATTATTTATTTATTATTTGTAATTGTTTAATTTAGTATATTTCGATGTACATTAAATAAGTTTCCATCTTCGAAGAATTTACTAGACAAGAGTCGATTGCCATTGGGGATTTTAATACATCCTTATAAAGATCTTTCAGTAAGTAGACTTTAGTTTTTGTTTATTTAAAAATAATTGTTTTCTCTTTGTAATTGATTTATTTTAGCGTTTAACTGTGATACAATGTGAAACTATTACAAGATGTCGGAATTGCCGTTCATATATAAATCCATTTGTTCAATTTATTGATAATGCCCATTGGAAATGTAACTTATGTTACAGAGTTAATGAATGTATGTTAAATGCCAAAATTTGATATAATAGACCTATGTAAATTATACAATATGTTATGTTTTATTTAAAGTGCCTGGGGAGTTTCAAATTGATCCTTATACTAAAACACTTGGTGACCCATCTAGGAGGCCGGAAATACAAAATGCTACTATTGAGTACATAGCTTCACAAGATTATATGGTTAGTGAGTAGTTAATGCAAAATTTTAAATGTATTAATTGTTTATTCTATTTATTAATTTTAGGTTAGACCTCCACAACCAGCATTATATCTATTCCTTTTGGACGTATCACGTACTGCAACTTTGACTGGATATTTAGAAATTGTTTGTGATCGAATTTTGAATAAAATTATGGCAAATGACATACCTGGCGATTCCAGAACTAACATAGGTTTCATCACATATGATTCGTCTGTTCATTTTTATCAAATACCAAATAGTGATGGTGGACAGCCAAAACAGCTTATTGTTAGTGATATATCTGGTAAGCATTAAAATATATATTTTTCTAAGATTTAGATTTTTGAATTATTTGCATAATTAATGTTTAGATATATTTTTACCATTGCCTGATGGTCTTATGGTAAATTTGGAAGAAAATAAGACAGCTATAAAAGAATTGCTGACTAGTTTACCAAATAATTATAGAGAGTCTTACAACACTGGTTGTGCCTTAGGAGCTGCACTTCAGGCAGCCTTTAAAATATTAGCTCCACGCGGAGGTCGTGTTACAGTATTCCAAACTAGTTTACCAAATTGTGGACCAGGTAGTTTAGAACTAAGAGATAATGGAAACCCCCAGATTGGTGACCGTGTTCAACATATGGCTCCATCTACCGACTTCTATAAAAAACTAGCTCTTGAATGTAGTGGTGAACAGATTGCTGTTGATATGTTTTTTGTGTCCTCACAATATTTAGATGTTGCAACTATTTGTAAGTATATACAACATTAAATTTATAATTAATTCTAATGTGAATGTTATTATTTTTAGCTGGAATATCGAAATATTCATCTGGATGCATACATAATTTCCCTCAATTTGATGTTAAATCACCAACTATAGTAACACGTTTTGTAAATTGTTTTGATCGATATCTGTCTCGTAAAATTGGTTTTGAAGCTCTCTTGAGACTACGATGTACACGAGGTGTGGCAATACACTCATTTCATGGAAATTTCTTTGTTCGTTCTTCTGATTTGCTTATGTTGCCCAATGTTAATCCCGACAATGCATATGGTATGCAGTTATCTATTGAAGACAGTTTGGATGGAGTTTCTGTTGTTTGTTTCCAGGCAGCGTTACTTTACACTTCTAGCAATGGTAAAATTTACTATACCTAAATTAACTAAACTTTTTTTATTTAATAAAAATGTGTATGTTACAGCGGAACGGCGCATTCGAGTTCATACACTTTGTGTACCAGTTACCGAAAATTTAGATGACGTTTTTCACAATGCTGATCAACAAGCAATAACATGTTTGATAGCCAAAATGGGTAAGGAATATTAAAGAAAAAATAATTTTTATAAATTTAAAAGTTATAATAATTATAAACTGTATTATTAAGCTGTTGACCGAAGTACAGAAAAATCATTATCTGATGCACGTGAAGCCTTTTTCAATGCTATCTCAGATTCTCTCTCTGCGTTCAAACTTGGTTGCTCATCCTACAATGGCCCTGGAACAATGTTGTGTCCATTGTCATTAAAAGTGTTCCCGTTGTATATTCTAGCTACATTAAAACATGTAAGTGTTTTAGTTTGATGGTTTCAAAAATGATTCATTTATTATATATTAGTATAGCCAAGTTTCAATGACTTGAAATTCAAGTGGGATAAAAATTAATTTGATTATACTCTGTGTGGAATAAGATTGTATCTGGGTGGCAGACCAAAATAAGTTTGTAGCTCGCCAATTGAATCTTATTAGCTGACAAATAATTAACAGTTGCAGTGGCGGCAGCACCTAACTATAATATGGTCAAAATAGAGAATCGGTCGCTGCTTGCATAACGAGATATATTCTTATTTTGCACAGAGTATACAAAATGATATTCCTCATAAAATAAAATTTATTGACAATTCTAGGGGCATTAAAAAAATTTGAGATATGAAGATTTTTGAGGCTTAAGTTATCAATGTTTGACTGTATATTTAATATAGTGTATATATATTAGTTATATGTTATAGTTCATATTTTTTTATTTATTTATAGGCAGCATTTAGAACTAATCAACCAACTCGACTTGATGAAAGAATGTTTAGTATGTGTCAAATGAAAAGTTTACCATTAAACAATCTTATTCAATACATTTATCCAGATTTATATCCAGTATATGCTTTAGAAGAACAAGTAAAAATGAATTTAAATCCTTATATGTTTATATTATTTAATTAACTACAAGTTATAATGTGTAACAAAATAATAATATTATATATTTATTTTAAAATAATTTATCTTTTTTTAGCCAAAAATAGATTATGAGAAGTTAACGGAAATTCCCCTTCCACCGGTTATACAACTATCTGCAGAGCGTGTTGAATCCAATGGTGTCTATTTAATGGATGACAGTGAAACATTAACAATATTTATTGGGCATAGGTGTTCAGATCAACTTATACAACAATTATTTGGTTATGTGAATGTTAATTCAATGCCAGAACTAGTAGTAAGTAATACACAACATTAAACAAATATTATTTTATAAAGTAACTAATATAGTATACAATAGAAACAAAAATAAATAAATAATAAATACTCTTTACTATTGTTTTATCATGTTCAAATCGTATTATTAAATATTCAATAAACAAAACATTTTGATAACAGTATGTAGTAGTAGGTCAAACTCAAAAATATGGTCTTAAATTAAATGTCAAATCAAATTTCTTAATTTTATGTCAAACTGAAATAACTTATATAATACCATTCGTTTTATTTAAATTAGTCTTATCCACTCTAACTAAAATCTGGTTACTATTTATTAGTTTATCAAAAATAATAAAATATGGGTATACTTTTGTCGATAAAATAAACAATAGATCAATATACAAAATACAAATTTAAAAATTGGTAAACACCAAAAACATTTTTTTAACATATTTGAATTCTTTTGGAGTGAATTTATTTCTTTAAAGTTTGTATTAATTATAGATTTTCAAACTTTTTGTTTGTGTTTGGTTCGATTTGATTTTTGAAATTTTTAACAGTTCAACCCATCTCTAGTATATTGAAGAATAAGAATTTAAAGTCGCTTAATCTTCTCCTCCTTTGTAAGAAACTGATAGCCAGTACATTAATACAAATCTATTCAAATTATTCAATTGTATTATCTAATAAATATGAATTATGTATAGAATATGAAAAGTAAATACTAATTAAGTAGGGTTCATAAATAAAATATATTTATGTTTAGTTCTGTATAATATTTATATTTTATTTATTTATTTATTTTATAGACTACACTCGCAGAAGTGGACTCCAAACCGTCATATTTGTTACGAAGTTTTATTTCTTATCTTCAACATTTTAAGCCATATCCATTACCAATAGAAATAATAAAGTAAGTAGTTATTTTGTTTTTTTTTTTTAATAATTAACAAAGATTGAAAATGTATTAAGTATAACTTGTTCAAATTATCTTTAATGTTATATTCTAACTAAATACAGAGCATTAAGAATTTGTTTTATTTTTCCTAATCAAGAATTAAGATACTTAATTATCAGTTTTACTTTTTTCATTCTTATGGTAAAATGTTAAATATAATATCATTATATCTATGTATACATAAATGTATTAAGTAAAACTAATAAAATAAATTTGGAATAGAAAATATCTTACAGGAAAAATGAGACTGATACAAATATTTTTGGACCACCATTAAAGTTATTTTTTATATATATATTTTAGAGACAATGGACCACATAAATTACGTTTTTACAGTCGACTTGTCGAAGATAAATTTGAATCATCATTATCTTATTATGAATTTTTACAACGACTCAGTCAACAAGTTCGATAGCGGAGTATTATTAAAAATAATTGAAATAAAATATTAATGCTTAATAAAAACCTACTGAATGTTTATTTTTATTCTCTTATAAAAAAATATTTATAAAAGAATTAAAAAAAAAAAAAAATTGATGATTCATTAATTATTTGTTATTTTCCTTTATTGAGTTTTAAAAATAGATAATATGAAACTAATAAATTTATAATTAGTTGTTTTCTTTTTTTATATATAAATTAAAAAAAATTATTTAAATGTATTGTACAATGAATTTTAATGTTAAGTAGTATTTACACAGTTAAAATATTATTTTAAGTGGTTATTGGCCAGCTATGTGTCTGGTATTATTTATTTGTGAAATTGTTTTATTAAAAATATGTTTATTCTATTTTATTATGTATATTTTTGTAATGCTCTACAAGCAACAAGTATATTTTAATATGTATGTTCCCAGTTACACATATAAGTTAGTTATTATATGATATATATTATATAATTTCTATGAATTTCTATACATTTTAAAATATCTATAATAGTGAGGTAAACTATTGAACATTCCTAAAATTCCTTTTGTCTATAATAATAAAATATATATAATACTGTCTAATTAACAGTTAAGATAATTTTTTTATCATTTAAATTAATTTATTATTTTCAATTGTGTAAATTGAATATGGGGAAGTTCAATAAAGTTAATAATTACTAAAATAAATTAAATAATAAATAGATTTTTTTAGTATTACTAATAATCAATATGATAATTTCACTGAAAAGTATTACATTTGTGAGGTTTTGATTTGTTAAATAGTAAAATTTTATATAGATAATTGCCTATAATATAGTATTGGCCATAAACTATGTTTTTTTAATTGAATGTGCATATTTTACTATATTTTATACTGAATTACACTTTACAACTGAAATTTCCACTTATCAATAGTGAATACTTTAAATTAAATTAAAATTTTAATTATTACATCAATATCTAATAAATAATAATAATATATATGTTAAAATATTCAAATTACTGTTTTGAGCCACTGTAGAATTTGTTTGTCAGGTCTATCCATTGTACTAAAAATTTCATAAATTGGTTAAAATTCATATTTTTAAATTAATAATTTTGCCGTTCAGTAATCAATTAAGATCTATGCCTAAGATCATAGCTTAAAAATATGAATTTTAATTTTTAACCATATTGATTAATCTTTAAAATTATGACTTTTATTGTAATAGAGTATTTAAAAGACTTGAGAAATAAATATTATACTGTATAATATTCACGAACGTTTTAAATTTAATTATTCTAACATTAAAATTGTAGTGAGTATGTGAGGTACTATAAAGTATAAAGATTTATTTTTAAAATATTTACAAGTGACAGGTATAATTAATACACTTTCATATATTTAAATAAAAAGTAATTTAAGCTAATAATATAAGCCATTCGGGAAATAAATAAATAATAATGTATTTACCATATATAAATTCGAAAAATCAAATAGTCATGGATAAGTTTTTAATTGGTTCAAAAATAATTGAGCAGTTAAATTAAAGGCTTAGTATTAACTTTTAAGTATTGTGACAGCTTAATTGCAGAATATCATTTTATATGTATTATGTTATACAGTTGTACATAATTCTAAGTTATAATATGATGAATTGTTTATTATTGATAGTTGATATCTACTAAATTATAGATAGTAAGGATAACCAAATATATAATAAATACTAAAATACATATCAAATTTATAATAATTATTTTTTATAAAATTCTAAGAAATATAACAAAAACATGTTACTATGTTTTTGCTATACAAACTAATAATCAAAAATTTGATAATACTTTTTATTTATTTTATTTATCGTTTCTGTAAAAGTATCAAGAATACATGCGCATAATTTTTTACTTTTATAGACATTTGAGTTTAAATTTTAACAAAATTGTATAAGTAGTTAAACTTATACTAAAAATAATGAATTTAGTTACCCATACTTATTTTATCATAGGTAATTCAAAAATCTTTAATCGTAGGGTGTTGAAACTTTTTGTCATCACCTACCTTTTTACTTAGGTCAGGTACACATTAAAATTTCAAAATATTTTGATAGCCTATTTATTATTTATATCACAAATCTATTCTCTTTGTTCTAGAATACATGATACATCAGTGTTGTAGTTAGGTACCGCTATGTTGATTTAATATTATAGTAATTATTAACATATAATATGACATCTAATCTGTGATCTATGCAATGTTTTTGGAAAGTATGTTTTATTAATTCAGCAAATTAATATCTAAAAAAACACTTGGTTTTTTGTATGCAATGATTTATTAATTATTATTGTACGTATTCAAATTTAACTCATCCATTACAGTTATCAATAACGAGATACGTTCAAAAACTTAGCTACTATACAGCAGAGTGACTTCCTTGGTATCTAATTTAGATTTAGATTTTTTATAAAACTTCATTAAAATTGCTTATTACTTATAACATTTAAAAACTCAGTAGCTAGTGTTACATATAACCAGTATTTGAATGAAAAAAAAAACAGAATACTCTTTATTTAAATATTTTAGCACATCCCTTTTAATTAATAATTATATCAATTAGAAATTTAAAACTTCAAGTATGCACATTTTTTTGAATCTTCCTTCTATTTTCCAATATTTAAGTACTATACACATAACCAATTTAATTTTATTAAACTCATACAGATATTATCAAGTTCAGGAAGACAATAATCTGGTTTTTCTTTATTTAGCATTGCATAATAATATGGATAAGAAATAGTAGGTACCAATCAAGTACCTTATCTACTTATATAGTAGTTACTAACTACTAGTTAGGTCCTATCTCCCAACACTATATACCAACAATTATTCATAGAGATAAAGATGTTAATCTGTTATATTATAATTTATGAATTAAGTATTTAATATGTCAAAATAAATGAAAATAAATCTGTACACATAACCTCTTCTCTCTGCAACAGTCAGCTTCTTCCAGTGCATATAAACAATAAACCTATCCCAAACTCCGACACAGCCAAATATCTCGGTCTAACTTTTAACAAACGTCCAACATGGGCTAAACATATTCATACGACAAAATTAAAGCTGAACCAACGTCTACTCTCTCAGACCTATTCTCGGCAAATCCTCAAAACTATCCCTCAAAACCAAAATTCATATGTATAACCTTCTCCTTAAACCCATCTGGCTGTATGGTATACAGCTTTGGGATACTATTAAAATATTAAATACAAGAAAAATACATGTGTTCCAATCGAAAATCCTCCGACTAATAATTGATGCTCATCCTTATGTCTCAAATCACACTCTTCACACAGATCTTCATATTCCTAAAGTCATTGAAACAATCAAACTGTACTATTCCAAATTTAGAAATCGTCTTCAAAATCACGTTAACCCTCATGTCAAAAATTTACTATCAATCTCCATCCCCGGAAGCCCTCTCAGAAGACTCAAGCGACAATGGTCCCGAGAACTTATAAACTAAATAATTATACATGAACTTCTAAATATTTAAATATCTAAATAATTGTAAATTTATGCCGAAGTACCTTCGCTGGTTGGTTCTTCCCTCAAGTCACTCAAGCCACTGCACTTAAAGATAACATCCACTATGCTTATTGTACATTTTTTTTTTTTGTATAGATTGTATAAATTCTAGATTAAAAAATAAAAAAAGAAATATTTAATTTTATAAAATATTACCTATGCTTTATTGTTTTTGTTACATTTAGTATAATCATTAGTTATAAATACCTATTACCTACTATATTTATAATCAATGGTTAACTGTATGAAAAAAACTAAAAAAAAAACAGAATATTGCACTATGCGTCGTGTGATCTTTTTATGGGGTTAGGTAAATTGGGTCTGCGAGAATTTGTGAACTTTTTGAAAGCGGTGGATTGTGTCCCGGGGGAAAAAAAGATGGTAGGTAAGTAGTGTAAGTTAAATTTCGGCTACAAACTCACTTATCTACCTGGCCGTAGTCACTTTCTTCCAAAAAAAAAAATTTTTTTTGGACTAATATAGTCATTTTTTCTAAATATTAAAATATTTAGCGTTACTAATTAAGTTTTTACCGAGAACATAGTATTATAAAAAACACATATATTTTAATTTAATTACTTATAATTATAATAAAAATGAAATTTATTTTTTAATTTACACAATTTATACTTTAATTATAAAATTTGACTTTTATTATAAAGATAATAAAGATTATTAGATATTAAAAAAACAGCATATTTTTTACTATATAATTTTTTTTGCTGAGACTCTATTTAGTTACTAACTTTTTTTTTCTGGGATCTAATTCACTGAGAAAAGGTCATTTGGGGGTTAAATTTATCAATTTTATTTTTTATCATGATTTTTTATAAATTGTGTAAAATTTTATCGCCCCCGGGTGGGCTCGAACCACCAACCTTTCGGTTAACAGCCGAACGCGCTAACCATTGCGCCACGGAGGCTACGTTTATAGAGTAAAAAAAAATATTAATTAGATAAAATTTTTTTATAAGTTGTAGAAGGTACTTTATATAGTTTGTAATAGCTGGTATATATATATATATATATATGTAAATCTATTATTTTAAATAGCACTATTACTCAGAAGTCATAATAGTAATATTATTTACATTTCCTAGTATACATAATATCAAATATGCTTTGGTTTGTAGTTATTATAGACGCAAATAGGGATGCTTAAGGGGTTAAGCGCCCCAAACATATAAAAATAATATAAAATATGTTGTCTTTTTTTGTCTTTTCATACTATACGCGCGTGATAGGTGTAGTTATCTACAATCACATTGTAACGGTGTTGGTAGGTGTAGACATGAATATAAACATAACACTTACTACCTACCTAATTAAACCTAACTATACCTTACCTTCTTAATAATAGACGAAATTATGAACTGTATATAGGATGAAGTGTCATGTCATACATATAATGCATGACATTTACACATGATGTTGTGTTAGTGTTTGTGAGACTGTGGGAGAAAACACGGAAGTAGTAAACAAGTGACTGGAAGGGTGGAGAACATCAGTGCTTGAAGGGAAGGGACTAAAAATTAGTAGGGGTAAAATAGAGGTAATCACAATTGTGTTTGATATTGGAGAAAGTAATTGTTAAATATATGGGATAAAGCATGCAATGAAAATGAGTAATGATATAGATAGTAACTAATAGGTAGTGTGTGAAATTAAAAGATTTGAGTAGCTACTTAGTACTCAGTATCTTAAACAAAATAATAGTGATTTTAGGAATGACATCAGAAATAGGATTATGTTGGATAGATGAAATAAAGAGAAGCATTAGGTAGGTTGTGTGACTAGAGATTAAAAGGTAGATTTAAAAAAAAACAGCGTGAGGCCGGTATTATTGTATGGATCGATGTACATTGAACAACAAAACGATGGGTGAATGTGGCACATGTGAAAATTCTAAGATGGATGTGTGGAGAGACTATAGGGTGTGGTTAGGATAAGAAATGAATTCATTAAGGGTAGTGTACTAATTATTGATAAAATTACGGAGAATAGGTTGAGATAGTTTTGTCATGTTATAAAAAGATGGCTAATTAGTGGCTATAGAAATAAATATAGAGGATGGTGAGGGAAAGGAAGACCGATGGAAGAGATGGATATAGATTAGACAGAATAGAGAATGACACAAAAATAGCTGGTGTGAATTAAGGTGAGGTGAGGGGAGGGGTAGAGCCTTATGGAGGTTTAGGATAAAGGTGAGTTGACCTTATATAATTGGCAGATAATGGCAAAGATTTACTAACATAATACATAATCTATAGCAATGGCCAATAAATATAATAACGTTTTAAGAGACTGCAGTTTATAGAGAAAACTGGTCCTTATAAAGTTATAACGCGTGTTTCTCAAATCACTTAATAATAAATAATAATTATATTAATAATAGATATATTTACGGAAACGCGTTTGGCTGCGAAGAACTTGCGTTACCTATATTACAATGTACCTAGGCTGGTTTCTGACGATCCGTCGCAACGTATAAGCAATAATAATATTACTTAGATATCTATTATGTATTATATTTATTATTATTTATTATACTGTAAATTCATTTATAGACTCGATCAAAGAGTCTGGTTTTTCTCTGAATTCTTTCTCGGCAATACACTTTCGTTATTAATTAATATTAATTATTACATATAACGCCATATATATGTAATAATAATATGTTATGCTGATCACGTTATATGTATGAATACTTAGGTATATGATATTTTGTCGAGTTGTGTTCTTATTGCGTTTTTACCCCCCATTCGTCCGTCAGGGTTCACATATTTTGTATACATATATAATATACATTATATTATGGTTTACTCGAAATTGTTCTGTAATAGTGTAATATTTATTATTAGGGTCTAGATTTGAAGGAGAATTTTTGGATACTCTTTAGGAGTTGTTTAATTCGATTTATGTAACAGATAGGTTCTTTATAAGTAAAACTTTTATTTTGAATTTTTAAATATATTTTGATTATTTTATTAATTTTTATTGTATGTTTATACAATAAATACATTTTACGAGTTTTGAGTGTATAATTAAGTAGGTAATCGAATTCTAAATGCATAAATAGGTAATACCTCTAAGTGCTTATTATCAAGAAATTTTTGATGTGTCATTTTAAATAGTTTTGTAATTTTTTTAAAAATATTTGAATTATTAAATGTCCTTGAATATTAAAATATGTATTCAACTGATTTTTTGTTATAAAATAAAAATGTAATAACTATTATTGGGTCATTTTTTAAGGCAATATTGCGGTAAAGCCATTTTTGCTATTTTTAGCGAATTTTTTTTATAAGTTTTAGAATATTTAATTCTGAGCCCTACTTGTTGAACTTTATATTATAATTAGGTGTCTCGTCCAGCGTTGCCCGTGTCAAAGATTTGTTTAAAAAAAATATATATTTTTAGAAAAATGTTTATGCCATATTACGTACTAATATAATTATAATAGTAGTATAATATTATGTAATCGATGGCAAACATATATAAATAACAAAAAGAATACTATTTTTTCGTGAGCTGAAAAATAAATCTATGAGTGGTTGTCTTTCAGATAGAAATTGAAAAAGTAAGCTAAAGGAGATCCTTCAAGTTCCAGGAGTCTATTGATATAACTTATATTGAAAACAGTTCAGCATTTTTTTGAGTTTTTAGCTAACAAACATCCATTTCTATATATTATATAGATGATACGAACGGTTTTTACTTTTTAAGGCACGCTATAGACACGCGTATTATGATAAATTATTATGCAACCATCTGCCGCAGACTATGACCACCTGTTACGGATTATTTAATATATTTCTATAATATTTGAGCGCCTGCCTACCAATGCATTTAACATTTATAAATACTGCAGTATACAAACCATTATATTATTTTATTAGCTCCGTGTGTCGCATTTCAGCATCATCGCCATATCTGTAAAATACGCACAATATTTATATAAACTTATATATTATAATATGTACGTAAACGATAAAAATGATAATAATATCATCGTTAATATAAATATATAGTTATATATTATATTTGAAAACGTTATGTAACGCGCTATGATTTTAATGTCACACACTGTCTTGTCTTGCACATTATAATATTCACCTGTCGAACTTTCTCGAATCTAACGTTATTATATATTATGATAATACCTATCACCTATGTACATATATTAGATGAGCGTCCACTAAATGGTCAGTGTCCACGCATAAATGTATATTTTCATATTATGTATATCGCAGTGGCGTGCGAGTGTGTAATTTCTTGAAACGTTATTTTTCGTTAGAAAATAATATGAAACGCGTTGTAGAAATTCTGCATACACGTATACCTTCATAATCTGATAAATACCTAGTGATAAACATCAAAATAGATACAAATTATAAATATACACGCGACATAATTACGGCATTACTAGTTAGTATATACGTTTTAATGCTTGATAACCTTTATTATGACGATATAATATACATATTTTTTAGATATCTTTTATCGGCCGTAATACCAATATTATGTGATTAAAAATTACATATTCGTTCAAGAATATATATACAAGCTACAAACATTGGGTATTGGGCACTCGTCTATAGCAGCGGTCGCTAACTTTTTGGACCTCGTGGTCTATAACTCTAAATTCCACGGATCACTATAAAGTTTACAGTGTTTATACTAAAAGTCTCAAGTCCTTATTAAGAGAATTTGAATCTATAGCTTTTTTTTCGCGGACCACCAATATTTTATTGCGGATCGGTTGGCGGCCGCTGGTCTACAGTGACTGCAGTATAAAAGTCGTCTTGTTTCGTTCCTTAGCTAGGCCAGCGGTTACCAATTTTATATTATCCACGTACCACTTGACCTAAAAACCTTTTTTTTACACTTATCAACAAATATAGGTAATGTATCTATTTTCTTTTGTTAATCAAAAAATGTCTTCGTGTACCATCTACGAGCTTTCCACACACTACAGGTCGGGAACTGCAGCTCTAGGCGCACAACAGGCATGACGCCGATGACTGATTTGTAAGCGCGTGTTACTATTGAAAAACTTCAGGAAGGCAATCAATCATTGTACTAAGAAAATGGTTCTAACTTGTAAGCTATAGTATAAAATGTACTGTGTTTAGTGTTTACAGTTTATGATGCTTTAAAAATGCATCAGTCATTATACTCATTGTATTTGAAAAAATCATAACGTACATATTTTAATAAGTATGACTGTAAAATCAGTATATAGTTGGTCCGTTCAGAATCTAAAATTTGTATCCTGTATTTCAATAAAAAAAAAGAATTTGAACAGGATACAGAAATATCAACGTAGGACTGTGGTGTGTGATTATTCTGATATTAGTGGTATTTTGAAAGAAATGATAAAGCGATTCTGAGTGGAGCTTATCGGTAAATTTATCGTTTACTGATAAAGTTTGTTTGACAATTTTACACATTTGTTCGTCTGTAATTTTTTCTATACGTTCTGCAAAAGTAAGTATACTCACAGTCTAGACTTGAATATCTAAAAAAATTATGAACATTGGCCCTATAGTGGCTATATTATAACTATTTATAGTGAACTATAAGTGGTGGACGTACGTTTGTTGTGCAATATTACGAAAATAAATAAATATTTGTATATATCTACGACGTTGGCAAAGACGAAATGAATGGACGCCACAAACCGGTAACCGTAACGGACAAAATATGTAAATAATTTATCTCGGCAATTCTACAGTGTTTCGCACTAAACAACGGAGTATACACGGAGAAAGAGGAATGATGTATTCTATTATTCCTATTAATAATAATAATATTTATAAACTGCAGTCAAATACTCAAATGGTAATATGTTAGCTGTGTTGGTTGTACGTTTCTATAACGTGTGCACTGTGCGACATTAAAAAATTAAAATAATATTATGTCTACGCCCAGCGGGTATTTTGTTAATATATTAACCTACTACAGTAGGTAGTTATAATGTCCGCGCTCAAATGTCAACGAGTTACAGTCCATCCGTTTGCAATATCATAACAATATATTATATATGAAATATATATAATATATTATACAATTTACGATTTCTCTAGGAAAAGAAAAAAATTCTTATGCAGAAACCAACAAAGATGTTTAAACGTTGTAAATTATAATGTTATGTTATAATATTATTATAGGCACAGCGGTTGTACATCAAAGGGTGTTTTCGTTTATGCATCATGCAACCAAATACCTAATAATATAAAACCTATATTATATTAGCTGTTTAATATTATACGTAATACGAGACACGACGCATTCGTTGAAAAGGTTTCAGTTTTTTGACCGAAAAATATCAAACGTAAAAATAGTATGAATGTGTGGTACACTTGCGAGTTGGGTGTCTTTAAAATCGAAAGTATATTTGATAAAACGATAACGCGCAAGAATAATAGGATAACCGAAAAAATGGGTCATGATTTTGTTAGTATAATTAAACAGTTCAAGGAAATTTTGCTTGTATTTATATTTTTTTTTAATTTTTAGTGATTTTCTCAGTACTTTATCATAGTAGATAAAGTCTATCAGTTTTCAAAGTTAAAAACAACTGTTTTGTTAGTTGGTTTGGATAAATATTTATATTTATATTATATTATTATATAAAAGTTTTACTTTTTTTTATATCATATTATATTATGCCTTTCGTTATTTTAATATGATACAATATACGGTTGTTTCTGTATAATAATTGAACTACAATTATTTTAAATTTAAACCTAATAAAGTGAAAATAAAAAAATTATTAATTAAATTCGTAGTTATCAAATTTGAATAATGCATATAATATTATGCTACTACAGTACTACTACTTTAATGTATTAAGGCATTGTTCATATGAATATTAAAACGTAGTCCTGATTTTGAAAAACGAAAGTAGGTACCTATAATATGTTAAAGAATGTAAATGTTAATGGAGTAAACTCAAATGTGTATAAATAAAATAAGTAGCTCTTCAACATTTCAACTTATATACATTTTAGAAATGATAATTAAATATAATATGATCTTAAATACCAGTTTCATAATTTATTTATTACTTACAAATTCATAATTGACCATACTTATATGTACCTATTTATTGAAAAAAAATATTTTCGAAACATTTTAGAAATATGTGATTAACAATCACTAAACCCAAAGTCGCTTTGCTATATTGGCCATTTTAATGGATAATAATATTAAATTTAATTCAATGACAAATCTTTCATATAAAGGTACAAAAACAATTGTGATCGGAGTCAATCTATATTTCCAGGGATATTGATCATATATTTATGTCATTTACATTTACTATTAGTAATTAATTTTTTTATTAGTGATACGTGCTATAAAGATTGAGCTAATTTTTGCCAAAAACAAATCGTTTAGTTTTTAACTAAGCAAAGCGATTTAAAAATTAAAATTACAAACTTCCGTGATTCTGACAAATTTTTTCAACATTTGAAATTAAACTGCTCATAAAAAATTTGCTTATGAATTTTTGAAATTTTTAAATCGCTCTGAGTACAACTTGAGAGAAATTTTATTTTATATTCTCAAGTTTTTTCATCGAACATAACGATTTTTAATGTTAATAAAACACTTTTTTTTTTTATCAAGATATAGCTGTAATAATATAAATAATAATTATAATAATATAATTTACGTGGGTTACATTTTTTCATTGTTTTTTATTTTGCTGCAGTTGAAAATTGAAATATACAATACAAACACAATTAGAATGATTAATCTTATGAATTTTTCACTTCTAAATTCTGGGCTTATTTTTGATAAAAACACAAAAAACTGCAGGAGATAAATCAAGTATTCAATGAATGGTTAAAATCCGACGTAAATCCGATAACGTTAAGAATTAAAATGATATTTGTCTTTATGTGTTTACATCAAAAATTTAAAAAGCAAATAATAAAAGAATTTGATTCAAGATTTGTTTTTTTAAAAAAATATTTTGTTTATTTATTTATATTTTTAAAAATTTTTATGCCATATAGTTAATTTATTAATTATAATAGTAACATAATCAGTAACCAATGATAACCATTAAAATAATCAAAAAATAATTCGATTTTCGTTAGCCAACTAATTGTATGGTCCACTCTGTAGTAATCTATAAGGGTTGGAAAATAAATTCTCATGGTCTCAATGAAATCTATTGATAAATTTTTTTTGAAAACTAGAAAATAGTTTTTGAGTCTATAGATGACAAATAAACAAAGAAACATTAATTTATACGTATAAATATAAAACGCCTATAAAAATCTTGAAAATTGCATTGTTTGTAAGTATTAATAATTGATAACTTATATAACAGTGGAATGTATGAAGTACTTAGTACAGTAAATATTTTTTTAATATAATAAAAAAAATAACGATACCTAATCGTTTTTTAAAGGATTTTATATTTTAAAAATACTCTGGACGTAGACTGTTTCTTCATCAAGCCTACATGTTAGTTTTATAATTATTGTATAAATCATTAACTATTCAAATTTCAGATTCTTATTCTATATCTTCAGTTTATTGTACCAAATATATTATTACGTAGAATTTTTAAAATTAAAAAACTATATTTATTATATTAAAGAATACATTGTTAATTATTCGTTTAAGAAGTATCCAATATTATCAAAACTTGAACTGCAATACTCATAAAAAATGTGGGTTAATGCTAATTTTTTTTTCTATAAAAAAATCTTATGAAGATTTTGTACTAGATTTTCAAGCCTTAGGTGTAAAAAAAAATTAAGAATTTTAATTAAGAAAAAATTTACATATTTTCTTAATTTTATTATTTTCAATTCTATATACATAGAATTGAAGGTAGGTATATAACATATATCTATTAAGTTGTAAAACATTAAACATTTTTCTTACATGACCTATTAAAAATGTTAATAAAAACAAATATTTTCACAATATTTAAATTTGATCACTGGATCTTCTTGAAAATGTCTTTCTCTTTTAGCAGTTTCCACTAGTAAATAAATAGATTTATTAAAGTGATAAATTTAAGGAGTATTTTAAATATTCGAGAATTTTAAGATGAGCTTACTTATACCATTGATTTTAGAATATTTTATCAATGCTTATACTAATGTTGATTAATATACATTGCATAAACATCCCATGTATAACGCATTGCCAATATTTGAAATTGTATGCCTTAACTGTTATAATATAGATATTTCAAGTGTTAAAATAGTCAGAAGTCATTGGTATTTTGGTAATGTACTTATTTCAGTTTTACGATGAGATTGTCTGATCGAAACGGTTTAGATTAAAATAAATATATATTAAAACGAGTAACAAAGTGTAAACAATTATATAACATTTAATTCGTCTATAAAACGTACAATCTTAATAAAATTTTTGGGATTTTTGAAATGATATAAAATCAAATACAATTCATTTTATACATAATAAAATAAAAAAATATCTATAAATTATGGTACCTTTATGTTTACATGATAATGATTATTATAAAACAATACTAATTCCTTATGTGTTTATATGTATACAATATAGACATACCGTATACATTATAAATACATAATATCATATACAATATGATCATAATGACATATTATATTGAATAGATTTTATGATTTATAAATTGATAACTATTTAGGTTCATGTTTCATCACTATCTCATAGATTATGTAATTAGTATAAAGTATAAAGAAGTTAAACTCGTGTGTTTTGGTTCATAATTAGATAAAATATATTCCTGTATGGTTAAAAGTAGACTTTTACAAAATATATTAGTAATAATATTATTTATTAATAATATAAAAAGAAAAATGCTGGATTACAATTTATTGTATAGAGACCAGTTTTTGCACTTTTTAGACATTTAACTACTTTTACTTACTGCTCATTAGTCATTCGTATAATCGTATATTATATGACACAGGATTAGTGTGAGTCACTGAGTCATGATATTGAATTTGTGCGTAAAAAGAATAGAAAAGAAAAGAAAGGAAGAAAAATGTAGAATAATGAATTATGAACCATGTGTTAATCAATATTATGTTTTAAATTTATATTTTATTCTTAAATTTGTTTTGATCTTATGTCATACGCTTACAGTTCAGTGTTTAGATGTTTGTCGATGATAAATACATATTTTTATATTATTAAAAATCTAAAGAAAAAATTAGTCCAAAAAAAAAACAATTGTTTCAGAAACTGTAATTAACAATTTAACTTTAAATGCCATATTATTAGATGAGTAGGTATAACATTCCAACTATATATTTTTTATTTGTTAGAAAGACCAATTGTTAAGCAACTAGCTTAATTACATAAAGCCCTTTATAAACAATTTCACTCCCGTCTATTAAATCGTCGAAATCCTCTGGGCATTTCTAAAGGTGTCTTAAACGCAATTGGTGTCGTCGTGATTTATTAGTCGAATACAAATTCAAGTTCCCACTGTCTGAAGTTCAATCAATGGATGGATATCCTTAGTCCTCTTCAATAAGGCATTAATTATGTCATCTCATCGCACTTCAATTACACTTGTTGTAAACTTAATACAGATTATGTAATATAATAATAAAGTATTTTATAATATTTTGTTGAATTCCTACCTACTAAAAATTCTTATTGCCAGTCCTATTTTAGCTAATGTAAATTATTATTCATCAAATGCAATTTGAAAAATTTTATTTTATAACTTGCAATAAAAGTATAAAACTAATACGAATAAGTTCGAAAATTATTTATTTTAATATAAATGTTTTTGGGCTGGATACAATTTTTTTTTCATAATCGCAATGTATTTTCCTTTATAACGTTATAATTTTAAGTTACAGTACCTATATTTGCCTCTAGCAACCGATGAATAATATTTGTACGTTACCACTTACCATAGCAAAAAAAAAAAATTAAAAAAAGACCCGCAAAATCATATATATGATTGATTGTTTTTCCATAAAATGAGAAAATATCAAGTACCTATAGGTATAGGTACTATGCGCTATGCGTTGTTTTATTACATATTATCATCTATATGTGTGTGTGTGTGTGTGTGTGTGTACATATCACAAGAAAATTATGAACAACTATAAAAATCAAAAAAAATATTTACAAGACTGAGTAAGTCACACACGCTGTATTGTGTACTTACGTAACGCGTCTGCATCGTGTAAATACTTTAGGCTAAGTTCCCGTATAATAATATAGCTATAACATCGTATCGCAGACGTTACGTGATCACCCGCCACTGAGATGATTCACATTTAGCGAGAGTACCCACAATATAATATCATACCTATAATATATTATAGTTCCACATATTTTTTTGTCGTCTGCTGCCGAGACAACGATGACACAACACACCGGTGGTACCTATAGAGGAAGCAGTTTAGCAGTTATTACGCTTATTGATACTTCAAAACTGGTTATTTTCGCGATATTTTTTTTCCTATACTTGCAAACGCAACATGCCCTACCACCCGTATATTGTAATAGCCACATACTCGTGTTACCGCGGCACATCAGCACGAGTACTATCGGTGACTTTACCTATATATAGCCAATTTGGTTTTCAAAACATCATCATTCAACCGAGCAACGTAGAACAATCAACATGAAATTCGTAAGTATTTTGATATCAAAAAAAAAAAAAAAACAATATCATTTCTACTTGTAATCATACATTTATACCGATAAATATTGCCACATGTTATAATATACGTATGATCAGCTCAAAATACAAAACAGTATACAATATGTACACCGTAGTGCTGTCACTCGGTCGGAATGACTTTCGACCGTATGCTTTTCGGTAGACGAGTGCCACTGTAGTGGTCGAAAATTTAAACACCTGATTAAAAGTTATTTTTTTATTTTTATTTTTGTAGATATCAGCTTTCGTCGTTGTTTCTGTGGCCGTAGCTCTTGTTAGGGCTGACAGTGCAGACACCAAGACGCATAAATCAGAAAAACGCGGTATCGTTGCTGAACATGATTTTGATTCCGGGTTGGGCCACAGTTCTGGTCTGAGCTACGGTTCCGGTCTGGGATTGGAATCCAGCATTGGCTTATCGTCCGGATTGGCCTCCGGTTATGCCACTCACGGTGGATCAGCTTATGGGTCTTCATACGCCCCGGCTTACGGCGGAGTCGCAATCGCCACCGCACCAGCATTAAGAGGAGTAGCATTTGCCGCCGCACCTGCATATAGCGGACCCGCAATCGCTGCCGGACCTGCATACAGCGGACCCGCAATTGTCGCTGGACCTGCATACAGCGGAGCTGCCATTGCCGCCGCTCCGTCCGCATACTCCGCCGCTCCAGCACCGACAGTCGGCCCATTGATCCCGATTTCCAAGGATATACATATCATCAACCGTCATGCCCAACCAGTTTCTGCTCCGTACCCAGTGCCAGTACAGAGGAACGTCGCCATCCCAGTGCCACACCCTGTCCCTTACCCGGTAGAACGGCCATATCCAGTCCGAGTTGCCGCCCCGTATCCAGTACCAGTCGAAAGACCTATTCCATACCCAGTCGACAGACCAGTGCCACATGCAGTGCCTGCTCCCTACCCAGTTCCAGTCGTCCGGAACGTACCAGTACCAGTTTCCCGTCCAGTACCAGTTCCGGTTGTCAAACGCGTTCCTGTGCCGGTTGCCACACCGGTCGTTGTCCAAGCACCTCAGCCTATCGCTGTTGCCGTCCCAGCACCTGCATACGGAGAATACGGTCTAGGAGCTTCCGCTTACGACGCTAGCTATGGATCCGCTTCTCTAGGATCTTTGTCTTCGTACGGATCTGGTATCTCTTCATACGGATCAGGTCTGTCGTACGGATCTTATGGACCAGCACTGTCCGCTTCCTCGTATGGGTCTTATGGATCAGCTTTGCCTTCTTCTTCGTATGGATCTTACGGACCATCTTTGTCTTCTTCTTCGTACGGATCTTACGGATCAGATCTATCCTCCTCTTCATACGAACACGGAAGCCACTCAAAATACGAAAGCGGTGGATGGACTCCAATCGCAAAACGTAACTCTAATTAATTCAGACACTAGTTTCTTGACATCGCTCAACACTCAAGTCAGAACTTGTGAAGTTACTATTTTATAATTGATTATTATTATGTTTTTATACTTAGATTATACTTTTTATACTTGAAAAAAAAATGTTAATTGTATAATACAGTTTGAATAAAATGTTTTGTTAAAAAACAAATATCATGTGTTTATCTAAAATTAATAACAAGTAATAAAAATAATACGTAATTGCGTACAGTCCTTGTGGGACATCCGCCCGGGTCAGCGTTCATGCTCAAATGGCGTTAAATAACGAGCCAAACTTAGTATTATGTGCTAATAAATTCTAATTGGTCAGAATAAAGGGAAAAATTGGGTAAGCCTATTAGCCTTTTATCCATTGCAACACATAGCTGTAAGTAATATAATTTTTTGATTTTGCCTAGATATTCAATATCAAAAAAAACCTTGGCGTAAAAGTGAATTAAAATACTATAGTATACACATTACCACTTGCCACTACCGCATTTGTACAATGTACAAAAAAACATTGTTATTATCTTTTTGCTTGCATTATTTATACAAAGTATAAAGATTAATAAGTAATTAAAAAGAGAAGCAGTCATTATCAAAATAATTTTTGGTGAAGTAATCGTTATATGAGTTTCTACTAATAGGCACATCATATATTCACACTGCATACTATTTTTATAGTTATATTTTACGATTTTTATAAATAATGTTGTAAATAGCTATATTGAATAATTAAATAAATAAAAAATGACTAAATATGTTATGCGCATCTTCGAAAATAAAAATAAAAATAAATAAATACAATTAGTTAATTATCTTAATGTTTATAAATATTTATAACATTGATCATTAGGTATACAATATTAACTATTGTCTATTACCATTCATTATTCAGTTCATTTTTAGATTTAATATCATTTCTATAATTTGTTAGGTAAGTATTATAATAGTGATTGTACCTCTATTAATTTAAACGATTTCTTATGATATTTTGTATATTTCATATTTATTATGTCAGCTATATATTATTGCAACTAGGAAATCCAAAAGTAGGAACATTAAAATCAGTAAAACGTATTTCTGATATACATGGCAATTGTATTTTTTTATAGTATTAATGCATAGTGCATACTATTGTCTGTTATATATTAATTTTTTTTATCTATCTTATTATCTATTTATATCTAATGATATTATTGAACTATTGTAACAGGCTAATATTATTTATAATAAAATAAGTGTATTTTTGATTTTTAAATAAGTAATATATATTATAAAAATACAAATATTTAATTGTTAAATATATTACATTATTTATTATGTTTCATTATTGTAAACTAAATTTGTTTGACTATTGGTTAATGCTTATGTTACTATATTAGGATTGCTTTTATTATACACTGCACAAGTTTATTTATATTTTTTTAAGAGTGTGTATGTGTGTGTGTGTGTGTGTGTGTGTGCTATATGGCCTAGTGCATTGGATTTAAATATTAACTTTTTTAATTAAATATTAAGTTTATTGAATAGAAATTCGTTTATAGAAATAAATCAACTAACAACTCAATACTATCTATCATTACTCCTTATTACACATACGTTAAAATAAAAATTATTTATAATCAGGTTTAGATCCGATTCTTTTTGTATTAGCTACGAATAAATGTCATCCACCATAATAGATATCTACCACCGTACTACTTCCAGTAATTTAAATGACGTCTGAACTAGGAGCCTGTTAAATGAAGTTAATGTGTAAAATTTAAAAGAGAAACAATTCGTCGAATATACCTCATCATTCAATAAGTCCCTGTAATGTATGTACTTAATTCATTCGATTGTAAATCATCGCACACGAAAAACTATTCTGCAGAACAAAGGTGGTAAATAGTAATAGTAATCAGCAATCAGCATATTTACACATTATATTACTAAGTATATTATATTATGATATATTTATATCGCAATAATAATAATAATTTATTTAACTATTAGTATACGGTAAGTACTAAGTTGAATTAATTATTGTAGAAAACATTGCATTTGTAAACGTTATTGTGTGTATGAAATATATAATAATATATATTAAAAGTTTCAGGTGCCCATGAATAATATTTTTAAATTATAACAAAATAACTAAAATTGTAAGTACATGCCTATAAATAGTTCAAAAAAAGATTCAACATTTTACCATGTTTAGAAAATACTAATATAAATAATTATATTTAGATATTTCAAGTATCTACGGATATTAAATTTTAATTTAGTTAAAACAAAATAAAAAAAATTAAATTTGTCGAAAATTGTTAACTTGGAAATTTTTACTTTTGACCCCCTTAAGTACCAACTAGATTAACTTTTCATCCAGAAAAAAATTGAAGTTGAAAATTGAAACATTTTTTGCTATAAAAAGTATCTTTAGACACAAAAAATAAACATTGTTAAATTATTACATTCATCGCTCCACTTAGAATCTTATAATAATTTTAAATATTATACCAAAACAATAATTGTGTAATATAGTTATTAAGTAGATATTAAAAAGATTAAAGATACATATTTTCATAAAAATCTGATGTATAGTCTGTTTTTTTCTCTTTGTCTTAAACTAATTAATTAAAATCTTGATAATTAACTATGAAATAAATTTGACATTGAATAATTAGGTTGAGGCTTTTTTTTTACACTCATACAATAATATACAAATTAAAAAAATAATTAATGTATATTATTTACAGGGAATTAAAATTTTATTGTTTAATATTTTAATATGGATAATTAAAAGAGGTGTAACCAATGGGTTGCTTCCTTATCATGATACTCATGTCAATTTAATCTATATTATTCAAATTTGCTTATTGTATTATATTTGTACAGATTGTAAATGTTCTTAATAAAAAAAAAAAAAAAAAAAAAAATATGGATAATGAACCCATAAAA
>JACXSJ010000256.1:75284-177281 GCA_014851325.1 Pentalonia nigronervosa
ATACTATTAAATATTTATTTATGCGTATCCTGCCCTCCTAGGCTCTAAGGTTTTAAATAATAAGTAAATCATAAACTAAACTGGGTAGCAATACAATTAAAACAAATAGATAAAATAAAATCATCTATTTTCGATTGATTCAATAGTGGTGTACTATAATTATTTTACATTTAAAGTAATGATAAATTATCTTATTTAAAAAAATATTCTGAGCTCATTTTTTTAAATTTCTTAAGCTTAGGAAAATTACGCTAAGAAAAATAAAACCATGAAAGCACTTCAACTTTTGTATGCTCATTCAATACCAAAAATTAAAAAAACCACATTCAAAAATATATTTATATAACATTTTTCGAAAAAAGATAATAAAAATATATAATTATTTTTTTTAAAATTTTAAAATCAAGGCCTCGCTGCATTGGTCTTTGGTCGCGTTAAAAGTATTTACATAAATGTTTTTAGTATATTATCATACATTTTTTTTACATCGGAGTAAATAAATGAATAAGTGAATAACAAACAAAAGTTAAAATTATATAAAAGTGTACATTTTTACTTTGATTCTAGTTAAAAGGTTTTGAATAAATCTGTATCTTTGATAAATCTTAACAAGTTGATGATATTTAGAGGTTCGTCATAGAGGTATTCGAAGAGTCTATTCGGGATGTTGTATTTTGACCTTTCTTCATTAAATTGACGGCATTCTAAGAGTAGATGTTTGATGGAGACTTCACATTGGCAAGTAGTGCATGGTTCGAGCTCTGTTTTTTACATAAGATGTTTGTGGGTATGTCAGGAGTGTCTTATCCTTAAGCGTTTTATATTTTTATTCATTATACATGTAATATATTATATTATATATACACATATAAGTAATATATAATAGTGTTGTTTTTTTATATATAGAAAAAAATTGTGACTCAGTTCCTACATAATCAAAAGACAGCAAGATTTAATTCGTTAGAATAGTTCAAAACTTGAATCTTATAATAGTGGCTTATAAGGCTTGTAACCGGAACATATTATCTATTGAACGTCAACTTTTAGTTACAATAATATGCCACATAACTGAATAACTCATATTACGTTTTATACAAATCATTATTTTTACCTATATAGAAAGTTCAAAAATATGTCTAGACTATTTTCAAAAATACATCAAAAAAGACTAGACAGGTATATACATTTAATTATAATTAAATATGCAGTTATATATAGCATAATTTTTAGACAAGTCTTATCAATTTATAATATACCTATAGCTAAAATAAAAATAATAAAACATTGTTGAATGTATTATTGAACGTTCTTAATATTACATAAGGATATAAAATATAGGTAGATACATTTATTAAATAATTAATATTAATATGTTATACACGTTTTAAACTTAATCAATGTATAATGTTCAATATTTTTATATTAAATCGAGTTTTGTAAATTAACATTAATATTCATTGATTCATACGATAAATTAAACTATCTTAAATGTTTGATAAATACAAAGTTATAAAATTAAAAATATAAAAGGATTAGATCATCAGTAGACAGTAACGAATCAAGCGGGATACTTTTATGGGATTATACCCTTGGCGAAACTTAAAACTGAATTGCTATAGACGTTATGTTTGCGTTAGAACACAATTCGTTTACCCTTCAAGTGTAATCCGATAAGAACAAAAAAGGACCTCGAAGTGACATAACCACCGGGAAATCGAAATTTCCACGGTTTGATAAAGCTTTATTCCGTGGCTGTTTATAATGCCCACGGGTTTACTACAATACTGTAGTTTTCCTATAGACATCATCGGGAAACGTGCACTATGAAGTTACTAGTAAGTGGACAATTTTTTTAGTTTATATTTTATGAATAAGAACAAATTTTGTACAATATAAATTCAATAAATACTTTAACGATTCATAGTGTTTTTTAACTAATCTAATAGAAATACACATAGTACAACTATAATTTTTCCAATAAGTTTTATATGAGTCAGCAATTGGAAAATTTTTAATTTTAATTTATTTTTGGTTTTTAATATAATTTGAGTAAAAATACTTGACGCTTCACGAGTAATATAAATCAATTGAGTTATTAAAACGTAAAACACTCACTATTTTCAAAAACTATAAACGTTTAATAATTTTAATTGTTATAATTTTGTAAGTATTTTACTTTTGTAATTGCCACATATATTTTTAATTTCATATTCTGAAGCAGAATATTATTCGGAGTATCTCATTAAAAAAAATTAAATTTTGGAAGAGTACTTTATTAGTTATAACATTATAAGTATTTAAAGTTTTTATGGGAGGAGTAGTGGATCGACATTTTATGAGAAACCCCCGTGCCATTGCATTCCAATCATTTAAATTAAAATTTTTTTTTTAAATTAAGGAATATTTACATTTTGTCATCTTTTTATAAAGTATGATATCATAGACCATATCTTCCAAACCCATGGATTTATTATTCTTAGTACACAAAGTTAAATAATTCAGAAATAAATCTACTCTTTCGAATTTTGATTCTGATACGTAAATAATTTTCAGAAAAATTATCCGCTAAATAATATGCAGTAGAAAAGAGAGGTGTTCATTTGAAAAACAGAACTTTGTATTTCCATAGAGAACTCTTTTATTAAGTAGTACAAATAATTTAAAGGATTTTAAAATATGGTCTTTAAGTATATTTAAAAATTTCATATTCAAATTTTGAATAACCGCATTATTAAAGAAATAAGGGGGTGTTCATACTTGGTGAGTTACCCTGTAAAATAAATATTAGATACATTTTTTTGCAGAATAATATTTCAAATTATACTTACAGTACGTTATACAGTTATATACAATAAAAAAACAAACATGAATACACATAATGAGGGAGGACCATTTGTAATGTAGAAACCTTCAGACTTAGAAGATTTTTATATACTTATAATTCATAAAATTTTCATTCAAAATTCAATTTGTATGACTCTAAGTACTTCGAAAAAATATTTTGCATTATGATAACGAATTAAAAATGTATGTTGTTATTAAAAAAATAAATAAAAACTTATAATACGACAACAATAAAAAAAAATAGTTAAAAATTAAATTTTTTTCCAAAATATTGTTTTGTAAAGAAAAAATATTATTTTTTTTTTAAATGTTTAAAGTTATTGAAATAATGAATATTTTTTGAGAAAAGAATCACTCAGTATTATTAAATTGTGTAATAACTTTAAGGATCAGTATAGGTTTTCATATTTCTTTTAATATTTAATGTTAATATATAATTTGTATTTAAAAGCAGTGATGGTTATGTTTGGTTTAAAAAACAAAAACATTAAATACCTAAGTAATAAGTAAGATATTAGAAAATATGGTATAATGATTTTCGTTCTCATCTGAATGATTAGCATTGCTAGGCGCGGTCAATTAATCCGTTAAATATATCATTAGGTATAATATTGTCAGTGAACAAGTGAAGTGTTAAAAATTACTCGAGTCACCCAGATTAGCGATTGACCTTCTGTTTTTTATTTACTTTTATTTATTCTTCCTTGTGATCAATACTGTACCTGTCGTTATGTAAACAGCTACAATTCGTTTTGAGCGTACAAAAACGGTTATAGATCAACAACAGACGTAAAACGACCCGTAAAAAATTCTTGTCTAACTGGTTGCCCGAAACTATAATGGATACATCGTTCATGGTATTAAATTTAAACGCTTATCAATACAAATTATAAAAATGCAAACTAATATTGATGTATAAAATAAATGGAAAAAACTGAAGTTGTTTAAACTTAAAACCAAACCGATAAT
Organism: Pentalonia nigronervosa; assembly: GCA_014851325.1. Taxonomy (NCBI): domain Eukaryota; kingdom Metazoa; phylum Arthropoda; class Insecta; order Hemiptera; family Aphididae; genus Pentalonia; species Pentalonia nigronervosa. The sequence continues at coordinate 79,098 of JACXSJ010000256.1, forward strand.
GTTTTTAATTAAAATAGATACTCACGAACTTCGCACTTTATTCATGTTTGAATTCAATTACAAGTTAATAACTATTATGAAAGCACACAATAAAAATATCATATTATATCTAATCAGTGTAACAATTTATCTATTGTTAATAATATACGTATAATATTTTGAATAATATAATATATGCATACTAAATTATATATCTTTAAAATTCATAAAACAACAAATATAATATTGCCCACAGATCTTGTATATGCTCTTGCTGGCAATTGCCAACAACGTTTGGTGCCACGACGAAATTCACGTTAAGAATGGTAACCACACCACTACAACCAGAGAATCGAATACAAGAAAACGGGGTATCGGCCATTACAATCTTAACCCTATGGGATGGGGTGGCCAAGGAGTTGGTACGTACGGAGTGCCCACCACGCCGGTGCAAGGATACGGAGTGTCTGCTGTGCCGGTGCAGGGATACGCGGTGGTGCAGCAATCTGAACGACCAGTACCGTATCCGGTGCCATATCCGGTGACGTATGACCGACCGGTGCCGTATCCGGTATCATACGATCGACCTGTACCGTATCCGGTGCATGTGGACCGGCCGTACCCATATCCAGTGCAAGTGGATCGGCCGCTACCGTACCCGGTACACGTGGAGAAACCGTTGCCGTACCCGGTGCATGTGGACCGGCCAGTGCCGTATCCAGTTCAGGTGGAGAAGCCGTTGCCGTATCCGGTGGACCGACCAGTTCCGTATCCAGTTCAGGTGGACAAACCGCTACCGTACCCGGTGCACGTGGACCGGCCGGTGCCGTATCCAGTGCATGTTCCCTACAAAGTGTCTGTACCGATTGACCGGCCATACCCGGTGAAAGTGCCTGTGCCCACGCCGTATCCAGTCGACAGGCCGGTTCCGTATCCCGTGCAAGTGGCCGTCAAAGTTCCAGTGGTGCAGCAGGTACCAGTCGAGGTGTCCCGGCCTTATCCCGTATTGGTGCAGCAGCCCGCGGCGGTGATGGTGCAACAGCAACCTGTCCTATGGCAGAAAGTTTCGACGCCTTACCCGATATACGTGACAGGCCAATCAAATCCTGTACAGTGGCAAAAGCAGCCTTCATATTACTCAAATGTGGACAACAGCAAAAACTACATCGGCATGCCCGTGTACAATGGAGGTAACCAGCTCGGTTACCAACGTGCTCAGTATCCATCCGGTTATAGCATCGGTGTGAACCACGCCCTCATCGGGCTTGGTGTGGGTGGCCGAGGCTTGGGTGGGACGGGTACGACAGGCGCGACCGGCGTCATCGGTGGAGCGGCAGGCAGCCTATTAGGGGCGGCGTACAACGTGATGCAGGGGTTGATGTCGCCGGGTGGCAGCGTCACTGGTTACGCGAGCGGACACAACGACTATCTGGGGCCCAAGAACACAGGATTTACGACCGTTATCAGCAAATAAATAATATACGCACCGGATGTATAGAAAACGAGTGGCACGAGGTGGTGCATACTAGCTCACCTGTTGCTATATATTTCAATACCAATTATAGTTTTATACAATAAAACAATACACAAACATTTTTAATTATTTTGTATTTCTTCTTAGCGCGTCCAAGAAGATACGACATCCGTATCTACAGAATGTTGTATTTTATTGAAAATCAATTTATTGATCAACAATCCACGTGCATATATTGTACACAAATCGTACGTCCTTCACCGCGTGGCCGTCGCATTTGTAAAATATGCGTGGTCGGAGACTTCAGAATAATGTTACGATTCGTGGCATTCGTCGATCGATCTGCTCACGCATACAGGGGTCATAGCCCATAGGTATTATAATATCATTATAGTATTATTATACTCATTACATAATAATTATTGCTGTATCACGGCGTTTTAAAAATCACTCTCGAATTCGGCGGTCATGAGTGCCTTCACGGACCTACAGTATTATATAGCATCACGATTTTTGTATACTTAAAGATTTTTTATTCACATTAATGCGCATTCCTTGGCACCATGCGAAGATAAAACGAGAGAGGACCTGTTCAGGCCTACGCGGTCAACCGCTGCACGTGTAAGCCGAGCACTTGAAATATCCCGCATTGTTTGTCCAATCTGATCGAAACGAATCTATTTGGTGCATTATTATATGCGATGACCGACGCTATTTCGAGTTGGGTGCATGTATATCTATTATATATTTTTCTTATAGCGCTTAAGAATGCAAACATTTTTATCTATACAACCGTGTTATTATTACATATGCATAAAATGCATTTTTTTTAGACAAGCGTCGTGAACTCCAGTATATAGTAGGGATACATTTGTAGTAATTAGAAAAATAAACTAGAGTTGAATCATATTGATTATGCATCGGACACTGTAAAATTTAATATTATTTGAACGTGGTAATTAAATATGACTCTGGTTTCAACATTACAGTAACATAAAACGTATCTATAATTAATTCATATTTGTTATAATATAATTTTTGACGGTGGCTCAGTAAAACATCTATATTTACGTAGATTCATAATACAGTATATTATGTACCTATATATTTATATATAGTGCTTTGAAGAATTTCAACAGTTTTTTCACACTTTTGTCAAACCCGAAGTCTATTATTATTGAATGAAAATTATGATGCATCACCTTCATAGCTATCGTATACGGTCGTTCCGAATTGAATTATAATACACGCACGCACACATATGTACCGTATTGCTCAACTGCATACGCGACCTATAATACACATTGTCGGTTACTTTTTATGTACCAGCGTACAATCACAATTGCAATATTTTTCCCATCGCGTGCTGTGGGAAATTGGTCCACGATAATTTACACAAATACACATTGATTTAGCAACACAGTGCCTAATCATTTACCCAGAAAATTCTATTGGGTTTCCATGTAAGCTGCAATCATTATTCCGCTGTCGTGTAGACAATGAAGGTTAAATGAATAAACGTGTGCTAGCTTTATGAATTTTAATATTCGACTGTGGTAAATAAACGCGGTAATAAAATGTTTTTAAACGAACATTTTATTGGAAATTAAAATGGTTGAAATAACTTTTTTATCATTTAGATTTCATTTTTAAATAAATATGATGAAGTGTGTGTAGGTTAATCCTGCAGTGATTAGCAATAATAAGCAAAATACCTTAGTTTTTTTTTCATTGTTTTTGTCTTTAGAAACTAGACTCTTTTTTGACATTTATTTTTACTGGCGCGGTGTCAAAGACAAGTCACATCATCATATTACCATTAACCACATATAAGACAATGTCCTCATCGCCTTTAGCTAGCGCATAGCAATGTTAATATAGTACTTATTTTAGTTAGTAATATTATAACACGTATACCTATAACGACTAGTCGTATATTGTTTTAAATTATGGTGGTCACATACTCTTTGGTTGTCAAAACGAAAAAAAGATAATTTAAATAGAGCTACCAATTACGTAGCAATATTCTTTTATTATCAATCAATAATTTATTGATTCTATTAATATACATTTTAGAATCTAAGCGAAGCGATAAATGTATTGATTTTATTATGATCTGTGTGTTTTTTTTCATATTTGTGACTGTGTACGGTGTATTTACACAAAAAATGCTTTGATTTTCAATTTTGATGGTAGTTTTTGATAGAAAATTGAATCTAGTTGATACTTTTGAGAAGTCAAATTTAATATTCTCAGTACTTTTTAAAATAATCAGGGGGAAACAAATTAAGAAAAACTAGAATTTTTACTCAAAACCAGTTTTTGAAAAAAATTGATTTTGTTTTTTTGTGTAATTCAAAAACAAATAACCATAGATACTTGAAATTGCCACCAAATGTTTTTATTACCATTTTCTATATATGGTATTTTTAAAAAAATATTTTTACTCTTTTTGAGCTATTTATAATCTTTCATAATTTTTAATTTTTTATTACTTATATAATCAAATTAATACTTGTGCATGTTGGATATAACGAATAATGACCATTGATAAAGTACCTATACTATATTTCATAATAGTCCCGATATTGTTATAGAGTATTGGCTGCAAATCAATTAGTTATTATTATTTTTATTTTCAAAAACAAAAAAATTTTAACCAGTTTTTCACTATCAATTTATCAATATATATAAGTTTTTAATTTTTAATTTTTTTAATTTAAATTTTATTGTTGATGGGCAAAAATATATTTTTATAGCTGAATGAAATACTAAAAGGTAAGCGAAATTGGTAAACTGACCGTAAAATACAAAGAGCGCAATAATTGGTACACTATCCTACAATACAAATATTGTTTTAGATGCAATTGGCCCTTGCCAGTCCAATATGGTTAACGGACGCGTGCGTAATGTGGCAACACATTTTAATGCATAAATAATTTATATTAGCCGTTGTTATTGTTATTAGTCGAGAGTCACGAAAATTTCTCCCATGGTTCACAGGTCCGTCAACAATACGGAATGGTGTTTATGTGACTACATAATATCGAATGTATCTATTTTTAAAAGGCAAACTATGGTTTGCACTCAGGTGCAGGTGCTAATGGCGATCGATGGATATTTTTTTTTATGGATAAAAAAACCGATTCACAGTCGATATATTGCTATACATACGTTATGACTTATGACGTATAATGCGATTATTTGTATTTTGGTGATGATCATTAGCGCAACTAGAAAAGTACACAGGAAACTTGTGCACCCTTAAAAAATAAAATCCTTTTTCTATTATATTTTGATTATTTTGAAATAAATATTATCACTAAATAAAAAAATGTTGTACTATACTTATACTGTATAATATTGAAAATTATAATGGGTACCTCGCTATTGTGCTCCTAGCTATAACATAATATTATGAAATAATTCTTATCTAGCTGCTTATTCAGTGTTGTATAGAACAGGTCACAGATACGTAGTTAATTGTAGCAAAATATTCGTAATAATATTTTATTATTTATTGACGAAATAACATTGAACACAGAGTAACTTTTTCATCTATGGCAGGATGTAGGATGACCTATGAATGTGATCACGATTACATTGTTTCCTTATTTATAATTGTTACAATTGTTACAACAGTTATTATAACTGTGTTGTTCAAAAATGTTGATGGTTTTTTTTTTTTTTTTTGAAAAAAATTAAATATTTTACTTTTTTATTGCTACCAATATTATATATTACCTATATTCTATAGTAGTTAATAATGTTATAAAAAAAACAAGGCTCATAACCTATATTTTTCATATGGGGTTTTATAGACATATTAGTGCAACAACCACTCTATCCTTCCATCTTTGTCTAGGACGTCCTTTGGCCTTTTTGTGCTTGGTTTCCATTCTGTCACCTGCCTAATTGTTCTATCTGATCTCCACACGTATCCAGCCCAGCTTAATCTACTACTTTTAAGAAATCATTGATATTTGATTCTCCAATTTTCCATATAGGTCTTGAATCTTCTGATTTGTCCTTATATCATACACTTCTATAGTATCTATGGTATTTAAAAAATATAAAAACAAAAAAATACTCAAAAAGAAATTGATGATCTAGGTCTTCTAGCTTTAAGCTGTTATACTTCTAGTTCAAATTAGCCCTACTTAAAAAGTCCTGAACTGAATAAAGTAATAAAAGTGATATTATTGATTTACATTATCGAGAGAGTGAACCACGTCGTTTTGAACTAGCAGCAATTTAAATAAATATAATTTACTGGACAGAAATGTAAAAAAAATGTAACAATTTTATTTAGCTTAACTGTAACTGTTTCACTCATATTAAAATATAGTACATAAATATACACTTGAAATTATTGTTAACATATACAGTAACACAGTTTGAAGGGTCTAGGAATTCTTCACGATTTGTGATCTTTTAAAAATATTGATCTAGTTTCAAGGCTTATAGTACTTGATTGTGAGATAGGTGGCGATCTGGCAATTAATAAGTCAGTCCACTTTTACCAGTTTTACTCGCTTAATGGGAAGTTAAATTACACGTACCTATCTATTATTTTAGGCTGGTAAAAACATATATGTTGAATGTATAGTAACGTCTATATTTGTGTTTTGTGCATGCGTGATGTTGTTTTGACGGGTTTTATGAAATATATTTTATGTCACGTTACTCGTTGATTTAAACAATTAGGTCAATTATAAATTATAGCTTTTCTAAATGTTTGGTTTTTTTTTTAATATGACGTGCACTGCTAATTATGGTCAAGATTTCTACGGACATAGGTATAATTGTGAGAATTTGACTGAACACACAATGTAATGTCACGTATTACTTATGAATTATTATAATGCGCACGATATGTGTATAGTATGATAGTACATAAAACGTATGGTCGTAGGTTTCGAAAATCCCATAACCCGAAGTGTTAACGACGCGGCTGTCCCTAAAATCATTTTTAATTTTTTGTATCGGTCAGTTCGTTTCCGTCGACGGATGCCGTATTTCCGACCGGGTCAACGCTGAACAGTCAACAAGACACGTTATCGCTCGCGACAGTAATAGCAAATATTGAAATATGATATGTGCTCACATCCGATCGCCACATACTGCAGGTACAAATTTAAAATGCATTTTGTAACGTACAATTTACAATATTATGTACGCGCAGCAGCGATGTCGGACTACACTCGAATGCGTGTGCCTATATAGATATATTTTTCCACAGAAACGTATTGCAGCTTGCAGTATACTAGCTATATATAATGTATAATAGGACGGTAATGACAATAATAGCATGGGCATGATATCGTGTAAGTCGGAGGGCGATGATGCAACCTGGGTGAGAGATACCGAATCGTGAAGTAACAATGGCGGGGCCACGCGCCGCTGGAAGAGACCGAAGCGCGCCGCGGCAGAGGTCAACCGGGAGGAGCGCGCGGTGAACGGCCCCGCGCGCGTGTTGAGAAATGTCCCTTGGACTGCTGCAGCTAAGTACGCCGACACGGTGGAGATGTATACAATATATTATTGTACGTACTACACGGTCGTATAGGTACATACAACGTCACGGAGAACATCATCCCCACCTGGCCACGCCGTTTTCGAGGCCTCGGCGTGTCCGTATAAAATGGATATTGCTCGACCGATCTGGACCACACAAGTCCGACCGACCAGTGCGAGGTATACCTGAAGCACTCGAAATTGCACGAACCGTATCCCCGTAGCCACAACTTGGTTTCGTATAAATACACAGACACACGTGACGAAAACGGCGCGAACATGCAGCAGTTCTGGGTAAGTTACTCGTCTCCGGTTTTATATATTGCTCGTAGTTTTAATATTATGTTTATTACTAATATCATCAATATTAGACTCAGTAACTAATTAAGTTATCAATTTACAAACATGCAACAATAAAAATTACCAAATGTGAACCAAGAAAATAGCAAACATATTGTATATAAATAAACATTTAGACTGAATTCTTGACATTTTTATTTTATACTAAGGCACATAGAATATTTGTATAATCATTTTTATTTTTATTTTACTATTTTTTTTATATGATTTTATCATTCAAATCTTAATTCAAAAAAAAGATCGGCAAGTGGGTACCGCTCTGCTGTACAGTAAATATTGAGTGGGTCACTTTCATGGATGTATTAAATTTGTATTAAATGATGTATATCATTGTATACCAAAAATAATTCTGAGCAAAGACGGTCTGTCAGTCTACATAACTAAGAGTACCTATATTAAGATATTATTGCTATTAAAATAATTAATTTTATTACTATTAATAATATAGTAGGTTGAATTAATTTTTGCAGAAAACATTACATTTGAAAAATTAATTAAGTGTATAAAATATAATAATATACTTTAGAAGTTTCAAGACCCTCAAAAAATATTTTTAGATTACAACAAAATAAATAACTTCGTTATTCTTCATTTCAATATCTAATTTCATAAAATGTATATACAAATTATGTTTTTAATTTTTTGGTATTACTATAAACTACTTACGAAAAACTTTTTCGTTAATAACTTATGAAGAATCTTGTATTAAATTTTCAAGAAATTTGACTTAACAACATTTTTTTTATCAATATTTAAACAAAAGAAATTGAAAAAAACTAAAAATTTATTAGGCCAACAATTAGATCAAAAATTATCAAAATATTTTTACATTTTTTTGAGGTATAGAAAATAATAACCTAAACATTTTATGAACATTTCAAACATCTTCAATTATTCCTTTTTCAATTACATCAAAATAAGAAAATCGTTCCCAGAGAAAACGGGTAAATATCCAATGTTTAATTTCAAACGCTCAAAAAAAATTACCGGAAAGTCAAAGTAATTTTTTAAGGTAGAAAAACTTACAAAGATCCTTATTTTTTTATGAATTTCCTAATTAAAAAAAACTGAAAAATGTCTTGAATTTTACGTATTTTCTCGAAATTTCAACTTTAGACGCTTATAAAAAACTATTAAAGACTTACGCTCAGTTTTTTTTTATTTTCACTTACAAGTTATGAAAAACCTTGTATTAAATTTTTAAGTTTTTTTACGAACTGAAAAAATTGTTATTAATAATAATAAAAAAGTAAAAAAAATCAGAAAATTAATTATGCCTATAAATAGCTCAACAAATTCAAAATATATTGAACATTTTAGTGTGTATGGAAATTGCTTTTATAAACGTTTTATGAATATTTTATGTATTTATAATTATTATTTTCTTTGTTACATCAAAAATAAAAATACATTTTGTCAAAAATTTGATTTACGAAAAAATTACCGTTCTCCCTTAATTTTTTTTTTATTTTTCCCGTCGCGTTTAAAAATTATAGAAAATTTTGTACTTTTCACCTTCCAAAATATCAACTAGATTAACTTTCCTATCAGAAAAAATGCTGATGAAGAAAATCGAAATACTTTTATTGCCCTAAACGTGATGACAGACACAAAAAAAAAAAAACACACACACATTTTAAAATCAATATTTTTTTTTTTTTTAAGTGTAGTGTAAAAATATTAATATATTATTATTAATTCAAATGATCAATGCAATTGTTATACCTGCTACTATATTTAATGATATACTATATTATATTTAATAGATTGGTTTTAGTTTTTTTTATCGAATTCCATAACAGCTTTCTATCTTAACTTTAAAGTTATCCTAAAGTTATGAATATTGGGGAGGGGTTATGAACCCTTATACGCAGTGCTGTATGGATTAGCCAAGTGTTTGTATTTTATACTGCAGCCCAGTATAACTATAACTACGTATGCAATATTTACACATACATCATTAGATAATTTTTATAAATTCGCGAAAAACGTTTTGATGGACTGTTTGTATTAACTACTGTCGCAGATCTCGATGTTGTTGTTGGCGAGTGTTAGCGCGGCCTTAGTCTGTGCCGACACCGCGAAGGCCGCCGCCGACGCCGCCGCTGAGAAGCCTGCGGAAAAGAAACAGGGCAAACGAGGCCTCTGGGGCTTGGGCTATGGGTACGGCGGACACAGTGAGTGGGACGGTCTGTCCAACTACGGTCTGCTGGGTACCGACCACAGCTACGGACACATCAGTGCTGTGCACGTCACCAAAGAGGTGCCGGTCGTCGTTGACCGGCCGATCATCGTGCCGGTCGAGAAACACGTGCCGTACCCAGTGGCCGTCGAGAAACCGGTGCCGTACCCCGTGCACGTCGAGAAGCACGTCCCGGTGCACATCGACCGCCCAGTGCCGTACCCGGTCAAGGTGCCGGTTAAGGTGCCGGTCGCTCACCACGTGCCATACCCTGTGTACGTGCAACAACGCGTGCCTGTCTACGTCAAAGAACACCACGGGCATGGATACGGTACCTACGACTTTGGTCACGACCATGGTTTCGGTTACAGCAGCAGCTACACGTTCCACCATTGATAGCGTATTTATACGCTGCACAATATTATTTTTATAATTTATATTTTATATTATAAGCTCGTCCGCCCACGACGGCCCGTCGTCGTGTACCAATAACTGTTTGTAATTAATTGCCTTTTATACCAATTTTAATATGTATAGGTTATATTATATAATGCATTATAATAAGTTATAATTATAATATTATATTATTTTATATAAACACCGCGTGCGGCTTCAGAAAAATTATTTTTTTTTAATTGTAAAGTTTGAATAAAATTCTCGGCTCGGCCGAAAGAAAATTACTGTGGATATAAATATTTTCTTTAAAGTATCGCTGTAATATCCTCGGTGTTGTCAGATTGTACCCAAAGATACAATTATAATATTATATATTTTTCGAGGTAATACAGGTCCCTTATATATTTACAGCTAAGTACCTAATTATAAATTTAGATCGTCGAGTTATGGAATTTAATAATTTAGATGCACTCGAAAACTGAATACAAAATTCCTAATACAAGTTTTTTACAAGAATTTAAAAAAAAATTACCATGAATCTAGACATTTTTTATGAGCGTATTAAATTCAAATTTTGACAGTAACATTCATATGTGAAGTAGGTAACGATTCCTCCTAAGACGATTTTTGTTAATAAGTACTCAAAAAATAATATAGGTTAGTCCTATCAGCCTATATAACTAAGTGTATTTTATGATATTATTGCTATTGAAGTAATTAATTTTACTATTAATAATACAGTAGGTTGTATTCATTTTTGACAAAAATATTACAATTGAAAATGTCATTGAGTATATTACAACGAAATAATTAATATCGTTATTCTTTGTTTAAATGTCTAATTTCGTCTAAATTTGAACTTAAAATGTTTATGAAAAACAACTATTTTAATATATTATTTTGATTACAATTTTAACTATTTACGAGAAACCTTATAAATTATTTTAAATTTTCAATCCTTATAGCTATACAAATTGAACATTTTATAAATTATTAACTACAAAATAATTTGAAAATATTCGAGATTTTGATGAATTTTAGTCAAAATTTGAACTTTAAAAGCGTGCCTATATGGATTTTCAATATTTTTAAATTACTACTAGAACGACTTATGTGGAAACTTGTATTACATTTTTAAGTTTTTTGACCCAATGAACATTTTTTATCGATATTTATAGAAAAAAAAAATTTTAAAAATAGAAAATTTCTTATGATTACAATTAGCTCGAAAAGAATCAAAATATTTTTAAAATTAATTGGTGTGTAGAAAATACTAATATAAACATTGGGACATTGAGTGTAAATTTCAAGTTTCTACGATGTAATTCTCATTGTAATATATAAAATTTATCAATTATAGTGTTAGAATAACATATAAAACCTAACATAACTAATATTGTATGGTTTATCATAAGGAATAACTGCCTGAAAAAATGTACAATACAACCAAAATCTTTTAATTTATAAATTTGAATAATTTAAATGAAGTATTGTATTATTAATTTTCTATAATATTGTGTATTGTTTTTTCAACTGTTTTTCCGACGATGTTGAAGTCTCAGCCTATATGAAGGTAGTTCTGTTCATAATAATAAATACACAAGTGATAGTTTTAAACTCATAGTTAACATATTCTTTGGAGAATAATTTTTTTTCTATATAAAAGTATTTTTAAAAAGAACCTTAGTATTTATATTTTTTATATAGCAAACAAAAATGTATAACATTACATATCAAATATTCTTAATAGTTACATTCAATACAATATCCCCAATTCATACTTCAAGAAGTTAACTATGGACTGTCCATATGAAAATTTGAAGAAGTTATAATGTTGCTCTAAGTCTCTAAATTGTCCTAGTATTTTTACTTTATAAAGCTAAAAGAAAAATCATTTATAATACTCAATATAATACACAATATGTTGTTTTGATTTTAAGAGGGCGTCTTACCTACATATCGTGTTGTCTCCAAGTGTTCAAGTTTGTTTTACAAGTGCAAAACATAGCAAATTTACGTTCAGTAATTAGGTATCATTAATTTCGTTAGTAAAACTAACGGTATATATTTATATAATAAAAATATATGAAGGTGATTTTACCTAATTACAGTCTTAAAGGAAATATCTATCATATTCTGTGATTTATGCGATGATTCAAAAATGTCCAAACACGCTCAACAAACCACAAAGTATAAAAAAATGAATCATAAACAAAAATAATAATAATAGGTAAATTAACTGTAATATTAAAACTAACGAAGCTAAATGAGATCTGCTGAATGTTCAACGCACTTGTGACTTGTAAGACGGAGACTACTCATGCATAAATCATTAGTAGGCACATATTACTTTAACGATTCACATCCATTCATACTTTCAAGTTGTATGATAGTTTCGAGTTGTAAAGTGCGATTTCCTAAACGCGATTGATCGCTGTCACCGGCCGCAGCGACGAGTTGCTACGACTACTCTGCTATGGAACAGCTTTATAGTCGTTACAGCTAACGACTCTGCTGGTCCGTGAACAGTATATTATTATAGTGCGACTCGACGCTGTGGCACGGTGATCAATCGCATCATACATTTAATGTGTAGACAATAAAAGTTCGACACATTTTGTGTATAAAAATGTTTATACAAAAAATTCGGTGAAAATTACATGTATCTGCAGTATTTTTTTTTTTTTTTGATTTACACAAAAAAAAAACAAAATCGATTTTATCAAAAACCTGTTTTGCGTAAAAATTCTTGCTTTTCTTTAATTTATTTTTGTTTTTCCGGTGTTTTAAAAATTATTGAAAATTTTCAAAAATACCCCTCAAAAGTACCAACTAGATCCACTTTCCCACCAGAAAAGATACTGATGAAAAAAATCGAAGCATTATTTTGACAACTTATCGTGTATACAGACAGAAAAAAAACACACCGTATTGGAAAATCAATACATTCGAAAATATGAAGTTTTAAATATTATATTGTTTTAATAAATGTCTAATACGTTGTTCTTATGGAAGGTGCATATTATATACTATATATATTATTGCACATACATATTGAGTATAGTGAATTCAGTTCTGTAATCTATTAATAGATATATAATTAAATTAGGTTTTCATAAAAATCTTTTTTTTTTCGTTTAATATAGAAAAACAGTGATATTTAAACTTACCTGAAAGTTAACTTTAGTATATTCTATTATCTAAGTAGGTAAGTACTTATTATTTTACCTTTGAAGTCAAAACGAAGATAATTTTATGGTCTGAAGAATATAAGTTGTAATACACTTTAAAAGTTTAAACCATTATAATTTATAATCTTAAATAAAATATAATAAATTGTGAAGGTCATCAATTTTAGCTATTTTAATTCGGTAAATTGTTTCAATAAATCTCGTTAACATTTACGCTTTCACTAAACACGCATACCTACTTCAAAACGATAATGTCACTGTGGCTCTATTTAAAAAGTTGTCTGAATCATTAAATGTATTAATAAAAATAAACAAATGAATGGCTATTATTTAGTTTACAATAAGTTAACTCTCGACGTATGAGATAATAAAATTATAAAAAGAATAAATAATGATTAATTGATGTAAAAATAAATTTGTCAAAAAGTATGGAATAAATAAATTACCCAAATAATTTTCTATAAACAATTTTTTTTAATCAACTACAATAAGTGGGCCTCAATATATAGATGTACAGTGTATAGGTTCATAGTTGCTTTGAATTTTTTATTATTTAATTTATCACAGTATACATTATATTAATATAGGATGATTTATCTAACATCCTATTTTTTCTTTAAATTTTTATAATAAATTTATTAAAATTCAGATTTTTGAAAATTTTAATTATACTATTAATAATACTTAGGTTTTTTAAATCATTTAAGAAGTGTCTTAAATGAGAATCTCTCATTTTTTCTGTAAATTTTTAATCAGATGACTTTTTTGAAAATGTTAATGTATCTAAATCGAATTCGAACAAATAGTTTCTGAGTGTTTAAGTAATAATTGGTTAGTATTCCAAGGATAGGACTATGATAATAGTTGGCTTTGGAAGTTATGAAGTTATGATGATTTGAATGTTTTATAACTTGTAAAATTGATCCAGTATAATAAATACTACATCCATAATTACATTTACATCTATTTTGATTTTTGTAAACCCATTTTTGGACTGTTATACTTAGTAGGTAGGTATATAGATATTAGATACATCATACATTTAAAGAACTCAGAAACTTATAGTTTGATATATTAACATCAACATTTTCAAAAGAAATTATCGACCTACTTAACAATTTACAGTTTATAATGTTGTTCTCATTGGAAAAAAAGAAGTTTGTACTTTGTTTTACCACAAGATATTCCTTATGCGATATAAAAATGTAGATAGTTGAAATTATGGTCGTTTAATATGCTTACTTAAAAATTCTAAAAATCTGAATTTGAATAAGTTAAATATTAAAGGAAAAAGTGTGGGTGAGCAATGAGTATGTTGGGTTAAATTAGACTTTAGTTTTTTATCTTTCGTAAGATTAGAATACAAAATAATATTGAATAATTATTTAGTTTACATTTTAATGTCGTTGAAAATTATTATAGAATTTAAGTACTTAAACCTACTATAGATTGCACAACAAGATGCATTGTTACTTCGGTATTTTACAATTCTTTGAAAAAAGTATATTTTAATAATATAATAACGTTTCTATTAACGCTATTAAAAAATGTAATTTAATTGATTTTTTATTATTAATGATTTTAATAATTCGAAATAATTTAAGTAAAAAAAATTATAGGTATTTACTTGTATTTTTTTTTATTAAAAATCAATATTTGCTAAGAAATGAATTACAAATACTACGATTTCAATTTTTAAAATAAAACTGGGTTTATATACGATTTACAATAAGACAATAAATATAACGTATCCCAGTAGTCACACGATTCGAGATAAAATGGAATAGAATTAGAATGGTTTCTAAAATTACCATAGAACAAACCGATATAATATTACATCATTTATTATAATATAATGCTAAAAAGAAGCAAAATCTAGTATCATATGTAACATATTCTTGGAAATCCTTGAGATTACATAATGAAACAACTTCACCGACATTCGTCCCGAACATGAGCGCATCAGACGATAACATGCACCGCAAACTAATATCATGTAATATCATACTAAAACATAATATATTAGCCATTGCCCATTAGGTACTGCCTAATACTATTGATTATAAATATTAATATTATAAATTTTAACCAATAATAAAGCTATTAAAGCTATTATCCAATACCTATTACAAAATTGGAGTTATATAGTTATAGGCGCTCGTATAGTGTATACTGATGAGCATATTACTAGGATTGTGTAGATAAATACAAGAATAGTAGAATATGGAATATCGATAGCTTTTAAGTTATAAATTATAATATGTGACACCACCGAAAAATTGCTTGCACGAATGAACACTGTATTTATATTTATAAGACTTGCCATTATTCGAACATTAATGTATATAGGTATTAGAATATATAATATAATGTGTTAAATTATAATTTATAAATACTACCGTGTACCTGGTATATATATTTTAAAATGTTGGATTTTAAAATTTGGATTAACTGTCTGCAATACAGACTCTATATTATATTTTTTATAAATAATACTTATTATATTTTGAATAAGATCGCAGATAAAAAAAATATATATAATTTATTGTAACTGTTATAATTTATTTATTTTGGTAGGTAAGTATAAGATAGCATAGGTAAGCAAAGACAGTTCTGAGTTTCTAACAAAACATATAGGTACCAATAATTGCACCTAACTTGTTGGAGTATAACTACTTCTGAATAAAAAAAAATATTGATATAGGTACGACCTTTTTCAAATCGAAAACTATGAATTACGAAAACATATTTTGTTGACTCTATTTAACTTAGTTTTCTTAATAGAGAGAAAGTGATATATTATGGACTATAATTTATAAGTTTGACGTGTCCTACCAATTTAGGATTAGTATTTGAACAATATAATAAGCCGAAACAACATGCTTTTCTTATTAGTAATAAGTAGAGATAGGATGTTGATGACTTTTGCATTTTTTTTCTTTGATCCTTTAAAATGGTATCTTAGCTAAAAAAATTGTTTCACGCTCCCCTGATTTAGAATATACTAATTTTATTTTGTTTTTAACATCATTTTTTTTTATATTTTTACATAATTTTTTCATATTATAGGACATTTTTTGTAATTTTTGTACAAAGTGGGGCATTTAAAAAAAATTGAAATATTAAAAAAAAGTATTTTATTACTATATTAGGGTATTTTTGTTTTTTTTTTTTAATTTATCGGGTACCTATATAGGTTTGCATGTTCTACTTAAAATTAAAATGTTTACTTCTGTTTATTATTTTACAATTCATATTTTAAATTTTTCTCATACCCATTATTACAGTTATAACTCTAATAATTATTATTTTTAAATTAAATTTTTTTATTCATTAAAATAGATTTTTTGTCATTTTTTGAACTTTTTAGGCTATTATTAGGTCATCAACATCCAATCTCTAGTAATAAGTAATAACACAGTAGGTAATCGTGTAATCGTTATTCTTCGTTTAAATATCTAATTTCGTTCAAATTTGAGCAAAAACATTTATAAAAAAGTTGTATTTATGAATTTTTTTTAGATTTTTTGGTTACAATATGAATTATTTATGAGAAACTTTGTTTTAAATTTTCAATCTTAAGATATAAAAATAAAAAATGTCATACATTTTAACAATAAAATGATTTGCAATTTTTCATGATTTTGACAAATAATTTTTTATTAACATTTAGAAAAAAACTAAAAAAAAAATAAAAATTGCAAATGTCAATAAATATCTCTTAAAGAGTCAAAATATTTTAAAAATTATATCATCGGTTGAAAATGATGATATAAACATTTGATGAAACTTTCAAGTATCTTGAAGTTATTTGTTTTTGAATTATAACAAACAAAAAACAATATCGATTTTGTTGATTTGATAAATATTCCTATTTTGTTTTGGTTTTCTCCAATATTAAGAAAAGTACTGGAGATTTTCACTTTTGACCCATCTAAGTAAAAATAATATTAATATTTAATTTTAGCTGTTGAACTTACGTTAATCTTGCTTACATGTTGTAAATAGCTGCGTTTGTATATCACACGACAACAATTTATACGAGTATCCGCTCTCTAGTTTTTATATATTATTTTATGTCTCGGCCACCAAACCGGAAATACAAATTACAAAATATATCTCTTTTTTGCTGTTTGTACTTACTTGTATTTTTCCGACCGGAATCACTGAAACTTGATTGTTTCGACTATAAATGTGAAATGCTAGTAAATTGTTGAGTATTACGATAGATCTGTATAATAAATATATTAATTACAATAATTGCGTTGGATTAGGAACTATGATATCATTTGTTTTTTTATAGGTAATTAAAATAAAATGCCTATATTTTAAAAATTTTAAAAACCGCAGCATACGTTTATTTAGTGCTATTAATCACAGGAAAATGAAATAATTTATAATAAATTATTATTATGTCTTATGACCAAAATAGTTTTAATTTTTTCATTATATATTTCCTAATTTAAAAAAATAAAATTGATAGTATTTTATTAAAATAATTATAGTTAGACCTAAAAAAAATAAGAGATGCTAAAAACTCTTTCACACCCTTCTAGTTGCACCAATGCTTAAAATTAGGTATAATTTGAGTGTGTATTATTGTATTATTATCTTGTATAATTACCTAATAATAATTAATAAATAATTACAATTTATATGTTAGGTAAATATATTTGAACTAGTGTTTCAATTTTTATAAGTTGCATAAATACGTTTTGTGTGACAATTTTATGTTTTGTGTAGTTCATATAAAATTTATAGAGTAATAAACTATGTTCGTATACCTTTATAATGAGGCAAATGAGATCTGTACATAGGTATACATTTATATAAATTATGTAAATTATTATAGAGACTTAGAAATTTTTATTTTACTTTCGTATTTACAAAAATGTTAAATAATTTATTAGATACGAAAAATAAAAAAATAAAATTTTAAAATATTAAATTATAATAAATACCAATTGACTATTTATAATTTTAAATGTAGAAATTGAAAGTATTCAAATTATAGTTAGAATGTTTTATTTTAAAGAATTTTCAGTTTGTTTGTTTTGCTATAAAATAAATCATTTTTAAGATACCTATACTGTAGATTAATCTTTTAATTACTATTATACATAATATTATATGTTTATGTATAGCATTGATTAAATATATTCTGTACGTGCATATATTAGAAGTATTATTATAATACCTATTATAGTTTTTAAAAAATATAAAGGAGTTTGTGAATTTTTATATATGTATAATTTAAATATTATTAAATATGTGTATTATAGTTTGTAATAATTGTATTTCTAAGAACATTTTGCAATGATTTAATTTAAGTTTATATATGTACAAAACTATTTATTATTTTTATTATATTTTTCATGGTATTTATTGTTATAATTTATAATTATAGTTTTTACTTTGATAGCATACATATACATTTTTAATTTCACTTTCCGGAGCAGAACAATTTTTTGGGGAATTTCAATATAAGCAAAAATCAAATTTCTAACTAATTTACTACTCGTTATATGCAACATTATTATATATACTTATTGAAATTCTCAGAAAAAATATTCTTCTATGGAATATGTAATTAATAATGCATGTCGTTATTAAAAAAAAATAGTAAAAATATAACTTTTTTTTCATAAATGTTGTTTTGTAGTAAATTAAAATGAAATAAAATAATATTTCAAAAGTGGTAATACGTCCTGAAGGAACGATTATTTTTTAACTTTACATTTTATAAGAATTACCTTGTATCACCTATACATATACGAATTTTGTATGTTAAAAATTAAATTCAAAATATTTGTATTGGGCATTTAGGTGATTTACATTGTATTCTTTTTATAGTACCTAATTAATTAACAATTAATTAACATGACATTGTATTAATAATTAGAAATTTACTCAGCTTAACAGCTTATAACATAAAAACGTTTAAACATACTTATTTCATATTCACGTTAAGATATAAACATAAACGGATTTCCGATTTACTATAGGTTTGAAAAAAAAAAAAAGGTGAAATTGTTGTCAAACTCGTCAGACGGATATGGACGTGAGTATTGAATACGTATGTATTAACGAATATCTACATTGAAATAAATCTGTTACACAATTTCGGAAACAGCTGGGTGACATCTTCAAAATGCGATGGCTATAATCGCAAAAACTGGTCCTGTTCTAAACTAATCACCCCACCATGACGTAACTATAATGTGTGCATAAACTCTTGTTGCGGAGAAAGTGTCATTTTGACGATTACGGCCGATTAACCAAGTCAGAGGGGAGTGTGAAGCAAAAGAAAAAAAAACAATACCGGTATCTTGGTAGGATTATAAAAACTCCAGTGAGCTAGTGTTTGGCATCAGTTGTATCAGTGGAAATCTTACCGATACCATCATAACCATCATCATGAAATTCTTCAAGGTAAGTTGCGCACCGCGCAAAATAGTTTAGTAAAACAGAATCGTATTTATTACATTTACGTTTTTTGAAATATTCAGCAGTTGAAAGTGTAACATCATAATTTGTTTCTGATGTCGATTCGTAATGCATTCGGTTTTTGTGAATCATCGCTATAAATTAATTGTTTTTTTAACATTTTTTCCCCCTACCAGGCTTGTGTTGTCGGTTTGGCTTTAATAGCTCACTGTGTCACCGCCGAGGATGCAAAGGCCGATAACAAACAGACCGACAAGAGAAGCTTAGGCCTTTCAGGATCGTCGTACGGACTCTCCGGTCTGCCTTCATACTCACCGGGCATCGGCCTCGCCGCTCCTATCAGCCACACATACGCCGCTCCCTCAAGTTACGGATACGCCGCCCCAGCTAGCCTCGGATACTCTTCCTTAGCTGGCCACGGTTACTCCGCCCCAATCGGTCTCGGATATGTTTCCTCCGCTGGACTCGGATACGCATCATCCGCTGGACTCGGATACTCCGCCCCGATTGGTCTTGGTTACGCCGCTTCTTCCGGTTATGGAATTGCTGCCCCGTCTTACGGTTACGGTATTGCGACCGCTTCTGCAGTGCCCACAAGAGTCAGCACTTCCAACCATATCGTGTCCGTATCCGTACCACAGCCATACGCCGTTCCAGTGACCCGTCACGTGCCAGTGCCGGTCGCACAACCCGTGCCGGTGTCCGTGCCCAGAGCCGTTCCAGTCAGCGTACCTCACCCAGTGCCCGTCGCTGTGAACAAACCGTACCCAGTCGATGTTCCCAGGGCTGTCCCAGTTAGCGTGCCCCACCCAGTTCCAGTCTCCGTTAGCAGACCGGTGCCATACACAGTACCACAGCCGTACCCAGTAGAAATTCAACAAGCTGTCCCATACTCCGTCCCAACACCAGTCATTGCTTCAGCTCCAGTCCCAGCCGTCAGCTACGCATCTGCACCAGCATACGCATCAGAATCTTACGCCGCACCAGCAGCTAGCATTGCATTGAGCGCACCATCTTACGCTTCGGAATCGTACATCACCGCCGCACCGTCTTACTCTTCCGGTTCGTACAGTGCCGCCGCACCGTCTTACTCTTCAGCATCGTACAGCGCCGCAGCTCCGTCTTACTCTTCAGCATCGTACAGCGCACCAGCTCAGTCATACTCGTCGTCGTCTTATAGCGCACCAGCTTCGTCATACAGCGCACCTGCTCCATCATACTCGTCCGACTATTCCAGTGGTGTCCAATCCGGCAGCGGATACAGTTCATCATCCGGCATCAGTTCCTCGTATGGACCACCGTCGACAAGCTATTCAAGCAACAGCGAATACAAGAAGTATTGAGTCGATCACTATCCTCGATTTGCGCTCTGGCGTACGAACTGTATTAGATGTTCGTAATAATTTAGTACTTTTTTATATATTATGATATATGCATACTACTTGTTAATGTTTTGTACTCTCACAACTTTTCATATTTGTTATGTTATTTTGAATTCATCGTGTCATTTTTTTTAAATAAAAAATAAAATATTATGACTGAAAATGACTTTAATATTATGAATTTACTATTTACAATACTTACCTAGCCATTTTCATACTGTGATAATAAAATATAAATGCAAATAGCATTAAACATAATAATATATTACATATTATCTACCTATTTATGAATAAATATATTATAAGTTATAACCATATTGCACCAGTATCATAAACAATATTTCAATTATTGTTAAAAATGCAAAATTGATGTTTAATTATATGAGAATAAAATTAGTATAATGCAGTTTCATGTAAAATGTGCAATTGTTAAATTATTAATATTATTAAAGAAATATACTAATATATTATACAGGATATAAGTACATTAAAATACAATTTTTTTTTTTTTAGAGAAAGGTAAAATAAAAATATCTTTTTGTTCCTATAAAATATCAATATGATATACAGTAGAACTTTAATAAACTTGATAGTTTTAAAAAAAAAATTTTTAGTTTACATTTTTACTGTACAAAATGTATGCAATTAATAATACATAATATGTATAATAAATAAATAAAAATTTAAAAAAAAATACAAAAATTATAGTATGTACCTTAGATCATTATAATATAATATTACATTTATTTTAGATTAATAAAAAAATAATTTATTAAACAGAACTTTTTTTTGTTACAATAGAAATGTTTTTGAATGAAAATTTCATGGTTCCATAAAAAATTCAAGAATTTGTTATGTAAAGAGTTATGTTAAAAAGAGATTCCATTGTATAAATATTTTAAAATTAATATAAAAACATTAAGTAAGACTTACTTCCTCATATAGTTATATCATATCATATCACATCAGTGGCATAGAAAAGGGAGTAATCAAGATGTGGCTACCTTTGAGTTTCTTAAAAGGTGGTGGATGAGTAATGGCCAATAAGTTATTAGAGTAATTTAGTATTAACTATTAAAGTATTTTAGTAATAAGTAATAACTAATAACTATGAGAGGTAGTTCCGAAAATGACAGCGAGTGCTTATCAGCTTATTAGTTATGCTAAGTGGTTGAAATATTAGAACAGCATATGAAAAATGTCAAGTTCGCCACTTCACTGCATCACATTAATGAATATATATTATGCTTATTAGTACAAAAATAAAATTAATACTAACAAATATTGTCATAGACAAAGAATTTTTTAAACCAAACAAATTATTATGAGTTACGATATTTTAATATTTATTCAAGTCAGATTATTTTATATTTTTATGTATAAATATATAATACATTTTCACGATTACAGATAAGTTTCTATAGTAAAAAAAAATTATATAAATACAAAAATTGAAAAATATATAATTGAAATATTTAATTAACAATAATATCATATTAATACATTGATTTGTTTATTAAGTAGGTATGACATGAAATTGTTGATTGAATTTTTTTTCGTGCATTTAACCCTTGTAAATAATACAACATAATTATTTAGCAATAAATAAACAATTTATAAAATAAAATCAATTTGATAAAATTTTAAGTATAACAAATAAGTAAACAAAATAATTAAAAATACTATTTAACATGATTTCCTTAATATTATTTATTTTTAAGTAATATAAAACTAACTTTTAACTTTTTACTTAGATTATTGGTTTTAAAATAACAATTTTCCCTTCTAGTAATAACAAATGGCAGCTAGTTTCAAATCATCAACAGTACAACAGTAGTGCAATGTACTATTACAATGATCAGGTGTATGATATGATTACAAACCTGCTGTGCTTAGTCATAGATTTGTATTGAAAGTTGGAAGTTAGAAGTATGTAATATGGGAACTAGGATTGAACTCACTTTTCATCTTACATGTTAGACAGGTATACAATTATAAAACAAAATAATAGAACATATCAGTGGTTACGAGATTAGACAAAATTGCAAAATCAAAAGCATTAACAGTGATAACCAACCAAAAACAGCAAAGAAAAAGATTATTTATGATCATAAAACTGATAATTATTAGTATACTAAAATAACCTTAAAAAAATAAAATAAAATATATGGTTATAAAATAACCATAAAATAACTATTTATGTATAAAACAAATATTATAAATGTTTGAAATCTTAAAAGTAAGTAATACCATTTAAATAGTATTTTTTTAGTCAATTATGGAATTTGATTATGTTACATAAGTAAATGCTGCTAGTTTGTATTGAATTTGAACTGAATTTAAAATTAGAACATGAGTATAATATAAGTTTTATATTTTTTTAATATCCTAATATCAATTGTTAATTGTTTAATTAAATGAACAATAAAACAGTAATATAATTTATGATATTTGATAATTTGTTTGCAGTGGCATTGAGTTTGGGTGGTGAATTCAAACCACTTAAAATTATAGGTAGATCAAAATAAAAATAGTTAATTGAGTAAAATGAAAACTTTGTATTTATTTATTTTCATATCATAAGGTATTTGAAAGTCATAATTACAGGTTATATGATTAACAATTATAAAATGTACGATACAAATAAAAGTTAGATAGTGGCAAAAAAAAATGATCTAATTTGTTGAATTGGCAAAACATTCTGTGAATGAGACAATTAATATCATACAAGATGGGATGTGATAGAATGTAAAAATATGTATGGGTTTCTTGTTACTTTTATAATGCAAATTCTATTAATAGAGTAAGTACTACATAGTACTCAATAAAATTAACTTTTTTTTTTTAATGTATCTTATATTACATTCTGATTATTAAATAATTCATATTTATGATCATAATAATATCTTAAATAATTTATATTCAATAATGTACAGTATTGTTTTAATTATAATAGATATACATTTTTTTAAATTATGGTGTTGTATAAATCCAATAACATCATATTTTTGTTATACAACCAATGACAAATGTATTAAATATTATAGGAGATAAAAATGGTACATAAATATTTTAGGAAATTTTGTGGAACTTATGTAAATAAGGATTTTTATTTTTATTTGAAGAAATCTACAATCTATACATGTTCTTAGTATAATAAGTAGGTTTGATAAGTGACAAGTTAGAATGATATGAATGATGAAATTAGGGAAAAGACCCAGTGGTAACACCCTATTATAAATAAGGATTTAAACATATTTTTCTAGTGAAATCAGCATTATTTCTGAAATTGTTTGTACTTCATTTGATTTTCTGATTTTTCATTAATATTTTAGTGCCAATTGCTATTTTATATTCTTCTATATTGTTGTGATACAGTCTTAGACTCTGAATCACTGCAGTTTTATCAAATTTCAATACATTTCTATGACAGACCACAAGGTAGAGTTATACATGTAAATAGATTTATATAATGGTTTATCAATTGTTAAAATAATTGAAATTTCAAATAAATTATAACTTTTGTTTTTTTGTTAAAAAGTATAACATTGATTATAAAATTAAAAACAATGATTTACAGGAAATAAAAAACAAAGGTGGTTTGAAATTATTGTAGTTATTGATGGTAGACACTTCCATCTAATCTTTTCATAGTACAGTTTAATGTTTAAGTGTTAAATAAGTAACTATTGACTGATAATTTATTGATTTTTGACCATGATTATGATTGATTATTTTAATGAAAATTAAAATCATACATTTCTGTCAACAAATATCCAACAAACCATCTACCACCCAAATAATTTAGGACCAAAAATTGTACACTCAAACCATCCTCTGATAGTAAACAGTTCTTTTGAAACTATTCTATGCTATAATTATACCCTGAGATTGTATATATTTAAAATTGTATAACACTTTATAATCAAACAAATATAGATTAATTAAATAATTAAAACTAAATTTACTAAAATACTCATAACAATCATTATTAATTAATAATATTACCATACAAAGTCTTTTTTTCAATTTCACTTTGCGATGTATAACAATTTATGCAGCATTTGCTTTGTCCGATGTCTGCTGATTCATCAGATTCCAATAAAAACCTTTCTTTTTCAATAAGCTATTATGGTCCCCAACCTATGAATATAAATAATATTATTTATTAGTTTAATAAAAAATATATATTTATCAAGGAAAAAGCTTAGTAAAGTAATAAAATAACTAAGAAAGAAAAACTAAATTTTTAATTTTTTTAAAAATTTAGTTATTACTAGTGTAAATATTTGGATAAAATAAAATTCACTTTTTCTCTAATTGTCATAAATTGAATTTGATTGTAGCATTTAATTGTGAGGAAAAATGACTAATTTTTAGAATTTTTTTTAAATCTACTTATTAGTGGCCTTCCAATCAAAAATAATTATGTTTTCTAAGTAAAACTATGAATGTAATTCATAAAAACCTTGAGACTTCATAATTTTTTATGAAAATAAAATTTACTTAAAACTTAAATCTAATTATAAATTATTAAAAAATAAGTTATTTTAAATAAAGTATCCCCTGCCACTTTGCCTTCTCATATTTGAATAATATTAAAGATTTGCAGAACAATTATTGCCAACAAATTGTCATGCATGTTATTATAAACTTGTTGTAAATTTATGTTATTTAATTTTAATTATACTGTATTTTCAACAGAATATTTCACTGATGAAAATGACTGAATAATTGAAGTACTACATATAATATTACTTGTAGTAATATCATGTAGAATACTATAAAGATTTAACAAACATTATTCTTAAAACAACAAATAAATGAGTTTCATATGTTTATAGCATAATTGATACTATATGACTCAGATTCAACATTTTGTACCTCTTTTATCTGTGGTGCATAGTACAAATTTAATAAAATATGATAAGAACATCAAAAATATGAGAAAATTAAGTGGCGGGTGTTAGCTACAGTTTTGAAAAATTTTATTAAATTATAATGTTATGATTTCTAGAGTTGTAAAATTTGAATGCCTGTACAATAAATTGCAGGTAATAATTAGTTAAATTTTTAAAACTGGAAAAAAATAGAAATCAAATGATATAATAAAAATAAATATAAAATTAATAGAAATCTAAGTTATAGGCCATTAAATTAGTAACTGCATTTGTTTAATCAAACAATAAAAATTACTTTTATGTATAAACCTTGAACATTATTATAAAACTGAATTTTTATATTTACGAATTTAAAGTAATACTTTAACTACTTACTTCAACAATTTCACCTTTATTCAAAACTACAATTACATCTGCATTCCTTACAGTGCTCAATCGATGAGCAATTACTAAAACTGTTTTTCCATTCGACACAGATTCTAATGCTGACTGCACATGCATTTCAGACTCTGTATCAAGTGCACTATAAGTAAAAATATAAGCAGTTGTCATAATTATATTTGTTTTGACTTATAGTAGTTTACTTCTCTAATACAAAATATAAAAATGGAGTTTCAAATTCATAACATTTAACAAAGGGCATTAGCATATAATAGTTATTTAGTTTATTAGGGAGCTCTTTCACTATCACTAATAAAAATAATATGATTAATTTTTATCATTTTTACTTAAATTTACATTTATAATAATAATAATACTTAATTATTATATAAAACCAGTAGTTAATTTAGATATAAAACTGGTAGTTACCTTATATGACTAAAAATACTCTTTGTTAGTCTGTTCAAAATCAGTTTGATCTTTGATAGCATTTCATATTCAATGGCCAGTATGGTGAGTATGATCATTTAATCACATATGGTGTATTTGCCACTATGAATGTTTCTAAATATTTGTCTAGTTACATAACAATTTAAACACAAAATATACTGTATTGTTAGCAATAGTACAGACCCTTACGAGATGCTACCTAACCATTACAAAATGATTGGCAGAGAAGACCAATCTCATCTTGACCAGACTATAAATTTGTGAATTTCACATTTAATATTTATACTGCATACAAAAAATACATAACTGATATTTTAACAAACAAACCTTGTAGCTTCGTCTAATATAAGTATTGCTGGGTTTTTCAAAATAGCTCTTGCAATAGCAATTCTTTGTTTTTGTCCTCCCGAAACTGTTACGCCTCGTTCCCCGACTATTGTATTATAGCCATTGGGAAATGAAGTGATAAATGAATCAGCATTTGCTATTTTTGCAGCTTCAATTACCTATAGTTTTTCAAATTGCAGTTGAAACTTTAATAGTTAACTCAATCAATTTTTATTTTTTTTACCTCAATGTCTGTTGCCTCAGGCTTTCCATAACGTATGTTTTCTAAGATAGACATAGCAAACAGTATTGGTTCTTGATTAATTAATCCAATTACTCTCTTACGCAACCAAGTCTGATCAATCTTTTTAATGTCTATACCATCTATTATTATACTCCCTGAATTAACATCATAAAATCTATAAATACGAAAAAAAATAGTGATAATTTATTAAAAAAAAACAATTAAAAAATAAAGAAAATGTCTACCTCATAAGAAGAGCAGCAATAGTAGATTTACCATTACCAGAAGATCCAACAACAGCAACCACTTTACCGGGAGGAAGAGTAAGATTGAAATCTTTTAATATAACCTATTGAATCATAATAAACAATATAAGTTATTTCCTGAATCGAACAAGGCCCTGAGATAGGAGTGTATTGAAATTAAGATAAGAATGTGCTCAATAATCATGCATCAATGTTTGGCGTTTTGACTCATGGAGTCAAATCCCATAAATCATGTAGCTTTAGTCTCTTACTTTTAATACATTTCTCAGACCTACAACAGTGGGCCACAGTCATGTCAAAGTATTAATATTCATTATTTTATTTACAACAATGTCAACATTACCTGTTTGGGTCTGGTTGGATATGAAAATGTAATATCTTTAAATTCAATTTCTGGTTTAAAAGAATGATGTGGAATTGTAATACCTTCATTAATCAGCGTTTTAGGATTCTTGTTAATATACTAAAAAATATAAATATATGCAATTAATTCAGAGTTGGAAAAATAAAAATACTAACATATTTAACTGGTAATTATACTCTATTCAATTTAAGAATGTCTAAATTCGGACAAGCATACTAAGCTTGCTTCTCAAGATTCAGGTGTGCTATGATTGGTTGCAGGTTGTTAGTGGTTGACTAATGGTACATAATAATGCTCAATGTGGTAACAGACATGCCAGAACACTACAAGTTTTTAACAGTCGAGTGGGCATCTTTTTTTATGCTGAATAGAGTATAGTTTATGAAGTTTAATAGTATAAAACTAAAAAATGCTTATAGTTTACTTCAAATATTCTGGACCCTGCAGCGACACCTTTTACATAATGACCAAATAATAATGAAAACTGCCCTAAAGAATGTTGAAGCATTTGTGTAACCATGAGAAAAGACATAAGCTGCCCAGGATCAAGATTGCTGGTCGTCATAAGTTGTCCACCAAGGAATATTGTTCCCAAAACAATGCTGTTGAGAAACACATTACTACTAGCCTTTTAATAAAAATACATTTTTTGAATAAGTGTTTAAATGTTTTAAGAATTTATTAAATAGGTGTACACACTTGAAAAATCCCAATACCATAACCCAACTTCTTATGCAAAAATCCATTATTTTCAATTTCTGTCAAAAATCTTTCACATTCTGTAGATTCAGATGCGAAGGCACGAACAGTTCTCATATTTCCAATCACTTCTTCAGCTATAATTGTCGATTTAGTACCCTGTGTGCATAAGAAAAAAACACAATATACATACATAATTTAGTTGTATTTAAATGAGAATACTTGTTCTTGAGCCAGTTTGCTAAGTTTCCTCAAAATAGAGCCAAAAAATGTGCCTATAACAATAATAGTTGGTAAAATAATAGCTACAGCTCCAGTCATTTCTGGTGATGTGTTGTATAGAGCATATACTCCGCCGATTAACTAAATTATAAACAATAATTAATATCCAAAAACATAATGACTATATAACAAAACATTTAAAAAAAAATCATTGAAAGAAACTCGTTTCTAACCTACGTACTTGAGTAGCATTTTTAAGGCCTTGTATTATTACAAGTTTAAAAGAACTTTTAAAATCTTGTACATCAGTTGTTAACCTATGAAAAAATATTTAAAACATTTAGAATACTAATTTAGAATTAATAATTATTATAAAATCTGTTTACTATAAACTTTAAAATTGAATTCAAAATATTTAAAAAAAATACAAAATGTGTGATAATACAATACTGTCAAGAATTTCATCATAAATTTAATATAGTAACCTACCCATTGCGTAAAGAATGTTTGGTTATTTTTATGCATAAACAAAGAATGTTTAAATTCAACATAATAAGTAATTATTTTTCAATGAGTATTTAATTTACCTTTGCAAAATATCTCCTGTACGAGTTTTATCGAAAAATTCTAACTCCTGTTGAAGTATAGATGAAAAAAGATTGTATTTCATGCGTATAGCAACATTTTCTCCAACTTTTGAAAGCATGCTTATACATAAAAATGTTGATAGGCCCTAAGCAAACAATTGTTAAAAAATTTAAATTGTTTTAAACTAAAATATTTTACTACAATTTTACCTGCATTATGAAAAGCACTATCAGTTTGGATATTGGGTCAGTAAGTTTTTTAAAATCAAATGGTACTTCATTTTTAGCAAATTGAAGTATAGTGTTTATAACATGTTGTAAGTTCATTGGAATACTTAAATTGCACAGAGCAACAATGAATGCACTCTGAAAATTAATAAATCATTTAACAACCTAAAGATAACTGTCCTTACCTATATGGTTATTATAGATCATTATACAAGAAATATAATTAAGTATAAAATGTTGTATTGGTATTTTTTATTGAAAGATGATAATGGTTTTCTAATTAATATACTTACAACAATAGCAGCTATTAAGTTTAATAAATCTGGTGACAAATAAGACAATAATTTATTCCAATCAAAATGGTTCTCAGATGTTCTTTCTAGTTCTATATGATGACAATGGACTATGTTACTTCCATTAAGTAAATATCTATATCCAATAAATCCTACAGATCCAACGAGCATCCATATTGGATTTAATTTGTTTAAATTGATTGATGATACTGGAATTGGTTTTTTACTTAGTGCATTTTTGATGAGGGATGAATAACTCCTAGTTGGTTGTCTATGACACAATATATAATAAAACATTTTAATAAATTAAGTAATAATATACTTAGAATACCCCTAAAATATCAGAATGCTGAGTCAAATAATATAAAATCCAAGAATCTATTAAATTAAAAAAAATGAACAGTTGGCTTGCTTAGGGGCGAAGGATTTGTAATTTGTTTTTTTAAAGAATAAATGCCAATATTTCATATATTTTTGTCTTCTATTGGTATTTTATTTTCTAGTATAATTATACAATAGTTACTATTTCTCTTATAAAAATCTCTTTAATGAATACATTGTTTTCTAGTAAAACAATAGAGTCAAGCATTTATAAATATTTTCAAAATACAAGACCCAGCTCTTGTTGAAAATTTAAAACAGTAATTTACTTACCTAGTAATAAAGGAATGTAATGTCGACAAATTGAACGGTTTAATACAAAATAAACGTAACATGACAATATGATCGATAGAGAATAAAAATTAACCAACCTAAATGACACTTTGAATTTTAAGAATAATTATAATTTATATAATATTAGTAGCAAGTATGATAGAAGTTTGAACTTTGAATTATCCCTTGTTTTGATTATTTGGAACTTCATGTGACTGTTAAGTGGTGACCACGATTGAAGAACTGAAGAAATCTCTTATCTATCTCTAAGACGGTCGTAGTGTGATATCACAATAAACCATGATAAGTGAAATCACAAGACAACCATAGTTATACCAAGATAACATTTTAGTTTCTATATAGTAATATGAAAATATAATATTAATATTATTTCAACTATTGTATGGTTCAGAAGTTCTGAAAATTTCTGAATCAGAACCATATCTGTAATCGATGTTAATACTTTTAGACTTTAGTAATAAACTAATAACTAATAAGTAACTTTCAAACTCTGAACATTTGTAAATAAGCAATGATGTAGTTAAAAATGTTATTAGTTTTTAAAAAGCAATATTTAAGTAATAAATATGCTTAATCATATACAAATAACCAAAATAACATAAAATAGTCACCATGATCATTTTTATGATTAATCAAATAAAATAAAACAACTTAATAAATATCTAAAAAGTAAAATAAAAACGCATATTTCAGAACTTTTGCAGTTGTTGAATATTTATTAGTTTACAAGCAATTTTTTTTAAATATCTACTGAAGATTGAAATACATATCTTAGTGAATATACTTATATACTTTTCAACAAATAGCATTTTATAGTCAAGCTATTGATAAAATTGTCGACATATTGACAGGTTGAGCAAAGTACAGCTTTTATAATTATTAAGTCTTAACTTACAATTTATTTAATTTATATTTTTGGGTACCTGCTTAGTTATTGATTTATTTATAAGTTGCTTGGTATATAGAAAATACATTTTAAAATTAAAATTACATTTAATAAAAAAATGTTATAACTGTAACAAAATGTCAACTAAAATTAAATATTAAAACTATTATGCATTTATTTTTGTTGTTTGGTGAAATTGTATGTATTTAGGAGTTCTATGTTAGTGCCACGGCTCATAACCCATAAGTTAGTGAGTTTTTCTTTTTTACAATATTAACACAGGTAATATATGCCTATATAAACCATAATTAACAGAGTGCAAGAAAAATACTTACCTATGCATTGCTGCATTTACTATAAGATGCCTTTTTACTATTAGACTTTTATTAGTTTGAGATAGAATATAGAATAATATTGTTTTTTTCAAAGATTATATCTAAAGCTTAGTAGACTTTCATATTTTTTTTTTTTTTTTTTTGGTGGATGTTAACTCTGGATAAATTATTATTCTTCAATTAAAAATGTGTGCTCTTTTTTCATAAAAAATACAGTATTTTGGAAACTGTTGTATTTTTAAATTATAAACAATTATAAAATTATCTATAAATATTATTTTATTGAAAAACTGTTTTTTAGTAAATATAAAATTAAAAAACATTATTTTAACATTATAAGGTAAATTAAAAAACATTATTTTAACATTATAAGGTAAATTAAAACATAAAAAAATAAGTTTATTAATTTGAAAATGTATATATTATTTCATCACATAAAAATATTAAATTGAATTCATAATTTATCTTTTTATACAGTCCAAGGGTAGTCAATGTATGAGTATTCAGTAATGGTAAGTCATAAGATACGATGATTTAGGTAATTGTTTTAATTTCATCAATAGAAAACATATCTGATCCAACTTACCAAAATGTAATTAACTACTAAACAAAATAGTATTAATTTATTTGTTTTCACTTGTCATATCCCAACGGAATACATTTAAATTAGTCGAATTACTTAAAGTATCATTTTTTATACATTTCAAATTTGCAAACAAGTTGGATGTTTCGTCATTTTTACAGAATACCGTGAATTGGAAATTTTCTTGAGCTTTTGTAATGAGTTTAGCAGCATATCCTCTCTTTCGTCTAGATCGAATTGTATACACAAAATCCAGAATATGTGGTTTTTTTTGTTGTTTTAGTGGGTCGAAATCGCATTTTGAAAGTAAAATGATTGATGCAGCTGATTCTTCACGTGATGTTTGGTATAAAATAAATGCGTGTACATTATGGTTCATATTAACGGTATACCAACCGATTATAAATTTTAAATCTGAATCGATTTCATTGTTATATTTATTAACAAACTTTTTTACATTATTTATTGCAGAAACTCCAGAAAATTGTTTGATAAACATTATAATATTTCAAAATTACTAAACAATTAACATTTAAAGATAATACACACGCAACGTAACGTCAATAACGAATGACTTTGAAACGATAACACTGTTCTGATTTTCTGTGTCCAGTGTCCCGTTTCAATAATGCTGTCAATAGTTAGTACTGGTACTTGGTAAGTCTGGAATTCAATGCGACAGTGCTTCAATCTGTTGTAGTGTAGTACTGTGTACTATGACGTGATATTTCTGAATGCCTTCATCATAATCTACATCATGCTCTAATTCTTAATTCTTATTTTTTAAATCATAATAATATTATCATAATGCAATAATACATAAATCATATATTTTTCAAATATCTCATACCACCATCAATTTTTCACAAGTGTGTTACCACAGTGTAACCGCAATAACAATAGTTGTTTAGTTATCAAATACGGTTTGTGATAGTGATTCATTATTGATTTTGCCGCCAAAATGTCTATGTTTTTTATTTCAATACATACTTTTGATAGATTTTTATTGTTATAATTGATTGCATTTTTATTTTTATTTTCGTATGAATATCTCCTGTTTTATTAAATAGGAGTTATTATAATATAATATATATTCTAATTTCTTAACACTTCTGTGACTTTTAAGTCTTAACCGTATTTTAATAATTGTCAGCTAATATGTCTCGAGGAGACATACAATATTCGACAAAATATGAAGACAATATGTACATTTACAGGTATATGCTTTTAAATGCTTTTAATGTAACATGATCTTTGATTGTCCTTGTGTCAATTTGTATTTGAATAACACTTTATTTTTATATCATTTATGAAAGGCATGTAATTTTACCAGAAGACATGGCCAAACTCTTACCTAAGACTCATTTAATGACTGAAACAGAATGGCGAAATCTTGGCATTCAAATGACATCTGGCTGGATGCATTACATGCGATATAACCCAGGTATACATAATTTTGCATAATATGATATTATAATATTATATAGGTAACTAG
This sequence comes from Pentalonia nigronervosa, assembly GCA_014851325.1. NCBI lineage: Eukaryota > Metazoa > Arthropoda > Insecta > Hemiptera > Aphididae > Pentalonia > Pentalonia nigronervosa. Next base: position 112,962 of record JACXSJ010000256.1, read on the forward strand.
ATATATTATACTTTCTAATTTCTACTCTTTAATAAATACATTTAGAACTGTTAATTAGATAAATTTAATTATTGATTATAGACATCATCTTGACAATTTAAATACAATTAAAAAAATATACATTTATGTATGTTAAAGTAGTTTTTTGTTTTTTGTTAACATAAAACAAGATAATTATTTATTTAACAAATAAAAATAAATATTTCATGTATTACACTCAATTTTTTTGGTAAATTAATATTATCAAGTGGTAATTGATTTTTTTTATTATAGTTCAAAAAGTAAGCCTAATTATTTTGACTTATTAATAATATTAAAATATAATAATTTTTTTACTATATTTATGTTAAAAACAGGCTTTAAATATTTTAAAATAAGTTTCTTACCGAGAAAAAAAATTAAGGTGTATAATAAAAACAACTTTTTTTTAAGTTTTTTTTTTAAATAGGTATTCTTAAGTATGCAAAACTATTCTAATATGATGTTGCCACTAAAATATATATTTATATGTTCTTTGAACTTTTTTCTATGCATTCTCAGTTAAATAAATTGTTGACATTTTTTCCTCTCATCAAACTACATACTTTTAAAGTATATCTTACTTGTTTGTAATGTATTTGCTTATTTTATTATATTTAAATATTTTATAGACTTTTGTTTAAGATTATTAATGTGTTGATTATGTATTGTAAATATTAAATAATAATACTATATATTATATATTTTATATTACCTTATTTTGTTTCAGAACCTCATATAGTGCCATTCAGACGTCTTAAAAAAGAAAATAATTTACAAACAAGTAATGAGTAAAGACTTATTAATGTGATAATTAAGTATCATTTTTTGTAGTTTTAATATTTGTGTACTAAAATAAATAATACAATTTCACAAATAATTTTTTATATACATTCAATTTTAATATTTTGTTCAAATATTTAATTTTTATTTCCTGAATATATTTTCATATATTTCTATATAAAGTAAGATGTGTATATTATCATATATAGCTAGTTCTACATTCAAAATTAAATATATAACTATAATATAAATAGGGAGAGAATACACTAAAGATGCACTAAATTTAAATACCTCTTTAAATTTATTTAGACAATGTGTGTGCCATAATAATCAGTAAAAACTTTTAATAAAATTTATTATAATCAATGCATTTCTATAAAAGTATAAAACTAAACATTGTAAATGGGATTATAATATATATACTTTAGCTCGCAAACAGTTTTTTGTTTTTATATGGCTGTTGAGTAAAACAATTGTGAGACGCTTGCAGTGTTATGACTATCAATATTATTTTTCATTAATCTACGTTATGTAATTATTTTAAAATGTATATAATTAAATAATAAAAAGAAGTGTGGTAGTCACTCTGTTACAGATCCACACTTTTGGGATAGGACAGGCGCCCCCAAACCTCTCGCTTTTTATTTAGATTTGGGGCCTCACAATCAAGAAATAAAATAGAAAATATGTTTCAAAACTTATTTTATTTCGTAGCATTATAATTTTTAAGTTTTATTGAAGAATAATGAATCAATATCTTATAAATAAAATAGTGATAAACTAAAAAGTAATAAGTTACTAGGTAATCGTCATGATCAGGCATTTGATAACAAGATGAATATGGAAGAAAAAAAACAAATGGGTACAGCAATAATTTAAAAAACCCTAGAAATTCTCTCGTTCCGTATCCTAGCTATTATTAGATCTTGGAGATATGGTATCGATCATACCAATAATTGCTATGTTTTTTTTGTGTAATTTAAAGTCTACAATATTTTTCTGTTTAAATCAAAAGAGATGAATAATTTTTTTGATTTCTGGAGTTCATTAATTAATATGATCAGTAAAAAAGTGAGTATATTAAAGACACTTGTGAATAAAAATTGATGTTTGGCTTCACAATTATTTTTGCCCTGGGTCTCACAAAGATGAGTGACGGTCTTGCTTTATACTTAGAAGGCTTTGAGTATATTTACCTTATGCAGTAAGTCACTCTAATAAAAATGTTAAATTAGAATCTAATGATACATTTTTACGTACAAAACAAGATTTTGACTGAAAATAGTGTGTCAACTTATATTTCTTAAGATATTTAATAATTTAATTTTTATTACTGAATATGCAATTTATTTTTCTAATATTAAAACGGGTATGAATGTATAATAAATTAATATTTATATTTGGCATTTTTTTTTTTTTATATTATAATATTATGTACTATAGTGTCTAACTGTTATCAACTTATAAGTCAATTCGACGTACCTACCTTAGAAAATTGTACATAGGTTTAAAGCGTAAATAGCTTAAAATTAATCTAAATATTTAAAATATTGATTTTTGTAAAGTAAATAAGAATATACTAAGTGGTAAAAAGTTTCAAGTTCTTAAGAATAATATTTTTTATATTACATAGAATGTAACTTGCTTATCAATATTTCAATGAAATTTGAACTGAAAATATCGATAAAAAAAATTTTTAATTATATTAATAATAATAAGTGAAAAAATAAATAAATAAAATTTGGTAAAATTTGGTACAATTTTAAAAACGATTGAACAAATAGTTGATTTTTTGTTTAAACATTAAGCTATAAGCAAATTTGAAATTCCCTTTCCTGACAAAAAATAACTTTTGACTTGTCTCATAGTGGTGCAATATATTCTAAAAATATTATGAGCTGACAATACAATATTCCTGTGGTGGAGGGGCTATAGCCACCTACGACTCACCCCCTCTTCACAATGGCTAATTGTATGCGTATATTGAATATGGTCTGTCAGCCGGGCGAAGCACGTTTGGGTATATAACATTATTTTTATCTGTAAATGTAGAACACGTTTAGGTACACAAACGCATAGCACGTTTGGGTACATACGCTAATTGCCAATATAGGTTATCGCGAAAAAAAAGTTTAACAATCTTTATAAGATATGGTTTATGAAACTAATTAAATGTTTCAACGTTTCAATGTTCAGTTCTGATTTGGATTTTCAATCGGTAAGATTATTATATTTTTTATAATTATGAACGTGAACATTTCCGATGTTTTTGAAACCCGACGTGGGAAAAAGTGTGTTGCGATTAACAATTATAAATTTAGTGAGTTTAGAGAAAACAAAGATACAACTAAAATTTTTCGTTGCACGAATCGTAAATGCACTGTTACTGCTAAATTTAAAAACAGTTATTTCAATAAATGGTGAACATAGTCATAATGAATTAGTTGAAGAAACCATCACTAAACAAACAGTGATGTCAGTTTTAAAGCGCAAAGCAACTACTGATCTTAATATAAAGCCAAATAAACTTATACGACAAGAACTACATAATTGCCCAAAATCAGAGCATCTTAGTTATTCTGATGTCAGGTTATTTAGGAAAAGTATGTACGAAGCTAGACGAAAAATATTTCCTAAGATACCTAAATCTTTATGGAAGTAAAAGCTATGATATTTCAAAATAAAAAAGATTTCGTTTTAAATAATGAACCATTTTGTTTCATGGATTCGGAAAGTAGTATACCTATTTTTACAAATGCTACTAACATGTCTCTTTTAAATAGTTCAAAACATGTTTTTGTTGATGGAACTTTTTCATATGCACCAAAACATTTTCTACAGATGTATACAATACATGTATATTTGAATGGATTTTATGTCCCAATTATATTTGTTTTTATTGACTCTAAAACACAAAAATCGTATTCTGATGTTTGGTTGAAAATAAAAGAGTTATATTTTAAATTTCACGGACAACAATTGCAATTGAAAATGATACATTTAGATTTTGAAAAAGCTACTCACAACGCAGTATTGGAAGTGTTCGAAAATTGTCAAGTGGTAGGTTGTCGTTTTCACTTAAGTCAAGCCTGGTTTCGTCGTATTAAAAATAACAAAGAATTAAATAAGTACTATGCTGGAAAAACAGTTGTGTACCAGTGGCTTCAAAGTTTTTTCGGTCTAAGTTATTTACCTTCTAATGAGGTGAATGATGGTTTTATATCTCTCATGGCCAATGCACCACCCAATGTTGAACATTTTACAGATTATATTGTAGACACGTTTATTGAGGAAAATAGTTTATTCCCACCTCATGTTTGAGCAGGTGAGCTCATAATAATATGACATGTAATTCATGCCATCTATGGATCCTAGAACAACAAACGGACCTGAAGCTTTTCACAGAGATTTCAATAGTTAATTTTATACTTGCCATCCTAATTGTTTTGCAATAGTAAATATTTTATTAGAAGTTCAAGAAAAATCGTACTTAAAAATAGGTAGCATTAAACGAAATGTGCAAAACAAAAAAAGAAAAGAAGACATGGATAATATTACATATGTATTAAACAAATTTGAGGAATACAAAGTCGATAAAGATGTTGCAAAATATTTATCCCCGATTGGTCCGATATTTACCGGTAAAAACATTATATAATTGTAATATACATATACAAAAATTTAATAATAAATAATAAATAAAAATGGTATAATAAAATATAATATAATAAATAATAATTTAAAAACTATGACAACCTCCTCGTGGTGTCTCCTGGATAACGCTAATAGGCTCTAAAAATTTAAAATAAATCATTAAGTATTAAAGTGTTATTTTTCTAGGTGTTTCTAAATATTATATTAATACTAAAATTGTGTCTATTTTCCTCCAATATTTTAGTTAGTGTTGTATATTTATCACATTTTGCGCATATCTGTTGATTAATTTCTGGACGCGTTCTTATCGGCTAGGGAAAAACGCTAGTCCAAGTTTCCGACAGCACCACAGCATACGCAATTTATAATAGTCGATAACTTAATATTATAACTTTGATTAAGCCTAATAAAGATGTATATATACAACATATGGGTATATACGTATATACTTATATTGTTATATTGTGTATCATCAATTGTCACTGATTATTATAGATATTGACTTAGACAGACACATGAATATACGAAATACTCGTATCAATAAGACTATATTTTTAGTAGCTTACCGTACATCGAATAGTGTCTATAGTGTGTTTTATAGTTTTTGTGTTTCTATCAAACTTTTTCTAGCGTTTCTATCGATTTAAGTATTTTATTATTATATTAATTCTCTTTTCATCCACCTGCCAAGTTCAGTGCATATGGTATATTATTATATTGTAATTATGCTTTAAATATTTGATTTGTTCTTTTATTTAAAATTTATTTCTCTTTAAAATGGGACGTGATAATTATTGGGTTTGTTTCGTGTTAATTGTACATTGTTAATTCAGTGTTGAGTTGAATTTTCCAATTCCAAGGTGGACATTTTGGGAATGTTATTTTATTTTTGACAGATGTGTGGATTTTGAATTTGTTGCATAAGAGGGAGAAGGTGTCATGTATGGATGGAATTTGTTTTCTGATCATGTTGGTTGGATTTGTATTTTGGTTGTTGAACGTGTGGTTGTATTCTATATGATTAGGGGTGCTTCTCCTTTTGATGCCATAGTTAAGTATATCTTTTTTTCTAAGGAGTTTGAGGGGTAATTCTCCGGCGTAACATAGAATGCTGTCGATGGGGTTTGTTCTGAATGCATCTATTGATATACGAATTCCCTCATCTAATATCTTGAGTAGATTTTCACTGGCTGTGCTATAAATAATTGACCCATAATTTATTTGTGACAGTATTAGGGATTTATATATGGTTAGAAGGCATTTGGTGTCGGCTCCCCAAGTGTGGTGGGAAAGTGTTTTAGTTATGTTCATTTTGGTTTTACAAGAGCTTTTGAGTTTTTTGAGATGGTGAGTCCATTTTAATTTATGATCAAAGATAATTCCTAATATGCGTAGTGATTTACAAAAGGGTATTTCGGAGTCTTTGAGGAATAATTTGTGATTCCCTATCGTACGAGTGTGAAAAGATATACATTGGCTCTTCCCTGGGGAGAATTTGAAGCCAGTCTTATTTAACCAGCTTTGGAGAGTGTTGAGTGCTTGTTGCAATATTTCTACTGTGATTTTAATGTCTTGTCCGCTGCAATAAATATGGCAGTCATCGGCAAATAATAGATGTTTTATAGGTTTAGGTATTTCTTTGAATATATTATTGATGGCTAACTGAAACATTGTTACACTGATTACTGAGCCTTGGGGGAGGCCGTTTTCAATTAGGTAGCTGTTTGATAGTTTATTGTGGGCTTTGACTTGAATTGTACGATTATTTAGAAAATTTTGGAGGAACTGGAACATTTTACCATTTATTCCACATTCTTGGATGATTTTAAGGACTCTATTTCGCCATACCATATCATAAGCTTTTTCCAAGTCTAAGGCTATTAATATTAGGTGTTGATTCTCGTTTTTGGCGTTAGTTATGTCCGTATGTAAAGAAGAAAAAGTGTCAAGGGTTGAATGGTTACGGCGAAATCTACATTGTTCGTTTGTTATTATGTTAGATGTCTCCAAGTGCCAAACGAAGCGTTTGTTTACCATTTTTTTCAATGTTTTACTTAGCGTATTGATGAGGGATATGGGCCTATAGTTGGCGGTGTCAAATTTGTTCTTATTCGGTTTTGGGATCGGTATAACGATTGCGTTGCGCCATTGATCTGGGTATACGCCTTTATCCCATATTATGTTGTAAATTTTAAGAAGAGTTTCGTGGTCTAACTTTGGAAGATTAAGAATGAAAGTATATGGTATCCCGTCTGGACCTGGGCTTTTGCTTTTGCATCTTGATAGAGCGTTGTGTAGTTCTGTTATATTGAAGGGTTGATTGAGCGAGTTTTCTTGTTGATAGAAATTGAGTTCGAGGTCCCTTTTAATATTTTCTTCTGTTTTTTGTTTGAAAATTATAAATTCATATTCGTAGTTTGAGTTGCAGCTATTTTTAGTGAAGTGATGGGCAAATGCCTCGGATATGTCCGTGGGGGATGATAGTGGGATACCATTATGATTTAGATTGGAGGGTAATGGTTGGTGAGTTATTCCTTTGATGGCTTTGATTTTGTTCCACATGACCGTAGGAGATGTGCTTGAGTTTATTGAGTTTATGTATTTTTGCCAAGATTCGGTTTTATTTTTTTTTAAGATATATTTTGCTTGTGCTCGAAGTTTCTTGAGTATTATGTGGTCATCGATAGATTTGATCTTTTTAAATTTGTTTAATGATTTTTTGTAGGCTCTAATAGCTGAATTACATTCCTTGTTCCACCATGGAACTATTTTGTTTTGTTTTGTGACATTTATTTTGCCAATAGTCAGCTTAGCGCCATTTAATATAATGTTAGAAAAATAGTCGATCATTGAGTTTATTTCGGTTTGATTGGATGTATTTCTTAGGTTAATTGGATGATCAATGAGGTCTTGGCTTATGATGTCTCGGTAAAGTTCCCAATTTGGGTTTTTTAAGTTCCAGCGGTCGAGTGAAGGGGTTGGGGGTAATTGTTCAAGGATTTTTATGGAAATTGGCCAGTGGTCGCTACTGCTGTACTCATTTAGTACGTTCCATTCTGTTTTAGGGGCAAAAGAACTATTTGTTATTGTGAGATCTATAGCTGAAAAAGAGTTATGGGCTGCATTGTGACGAGTGTAATCTCCAGTGTTTAATAAAATTAGGTGTTCATTTTCTATGAATTTTTCCATGGTTTTGCCTCTTTGGTCTGTGTGATGAGATCCCCACATTTGACTGCGGCTGTTAAAATCACCGAGAAAAATAAAAGGTTTAGGTAGTTGTTTGATGATATCATTGAGATCGTTTAGAGTTAAATTGGCACTGTCCGGTAGGTAGATATTGCAAATGAATAAGGGGGTTTTTAGGCGTATAGAGACAGCTATAACTTCAAGTGGGGATTGAATGTGTATTTTCGTGCTTTCGATGAGATCAGAGGTAAAAATCGTGACTCCGCCGCTGGCTCGAAGGTCTGTTTGACGATTTTTGAAGAATCCGTTGTATCCTCGTATAGGAAAGGTGGTGTCAGGTCTTAGGTTAGTCTCTTGGAAACAGAAGCCTATAGGTTGGATGACAGTTTTGGCACGGTGGATTTCGGTGTAGTGTTTTGTTAGTCCATTTATATTCCATTAGATAATAAAGTCCATGATTAAATTTTATAAAAGATATAGAAAAGATTTGAGTGATTTTTGGCGCATGTGTTTTATTAGGTGTTTGAATTTAAATTGCACTTTATTGGAGAGTTTGGGTTTGGAAAAGCAAATTTGAAAGCTTTGTCAGTCGTGTTTTAATTGATCTATCTTTTGTTATATGTCGAATTCGATCAAGTAAGTCCATTAGAGTAGGTATGTTTGTATTTGCATTTATGTTTTATTATATACTTTTATTGCAATTACAGCCTATCCTGAAAGATAAAAAATTGTATTATTACTTCTCCAAAAGGCGACGAGAGACACAATAAATTAAAATAAATTATAAAAACATACGTTATTCTAAAACCAATTCATTCCTTGCATTGCATTACTCGTGTTTGTGATCGAAATTTTGAAATATTTATGAAAAACACATAATTAGTCATATGTAAGCAAAAATAATTTCAATTTTTTATAAGGTATATTTTTAAAATCATATTAAAAAATATCGAGAAGTGAGTATTGGCGTACCTCTCTGCTGCACAGTAGGTATCAAGTGGGTCACTGTAATGGATGTATTAAATTTGAATTCAATGATTAATATCTTTGTCTACGAAAAATGATTCTGAGACGGTCTGTCAACCTATATAATTAAGTGTATTTTATGATATTATTGATATTAAAAATAATTGATTTTACTATTAATAATACAGTAGGTTGAATTACTTTTTGCAGAAACTATTGCATTTGAAATGTCATTGAGTGTATAAAATATAATAATATACTTTAAAAGTTTCAAGCACCCACGAAAAATATATTTAAATTACAACGAAATAACTTACATCGTTATTCTTCATATAAATATCTAATTTCATCCAAATTTGATCTTAAAATGTCTATGAAAAAACAACGATGTTAATATACTTTTTCATTTTTTAGTTGCACTATGAACTATTTAAGAAAAACTTTGTTTTAAATTTTCAATCCTTAGCTATAAAAACTAAACATTTTATAAATTTTTAACTACGAAACAATTTACAAATGTTAGATATTTTGATTAAAATTTGAACTTTAATTATTTATAAAAAAAAATTGTACGTATTTATTTTGAATATTTTTAAACTACTATTAAAACAACTTATAAAGACCATGTATTACATTTTCAAGCATTTTGACCTAACAAAATTTTTTTAATCGATATTTATAGAAAAAAATTTAAAATTTCTTATATAATTAGTTTCAAACGTGTTAAAATATTTTTAAAGTTTAATGTTATATAGAAAATTATAATCCCAGCATTCAGTGAAAAATTCAAATGTCTACGGTTATTCATTTTTGAATTACAACAAAATAAGAAAATCGTTTCTTGAGAAAATGGTATAGTTTACGGGTAAATAATATCCAATGTCTGATTTCAAACACTCATAAAAATTAGTTTAATTTTTCAGTAAACTTTTTTTTTTTGTGTGAAATGTAGAAAAACTTATGGAAAATCTTGTGTTGAGTTTTTAAATTTTAGATTTAAATAGAAAATTTTTTATGAATTTCTAAATCAAAAAAAAAAAACTGCTAATTTTCATGATTTTTATATAATGTAAATTATATAAAATATATAAATAATTGCCTATAAATAGTTTAAAAATAGTCAAAATATAATAAAAATTGTATTGTGCATTGATAATGGTTATATAAATATTTGGTGAAAATTGTATGTATTTACAGTAATTTTTTTTTTTATTTACGCGAAAAAAATAAAATCGATTTTGTCAAAAACAAAGTGTGCACACAGTGTGCGTAAAAATTCACGTTTTTTCTTAATTTTTTTATTTTTCCCGACGTTTTTAACAACTATTGGGAATTTTCAAAAACGATTTTTCTTAAGTACCAACTAGATTCACTTTCTCACCAGAAAAGATATTATTGATGAAAAAAAATCTCTGAAATAGCACTCCATATATCCTGTTATGGAGGCGATTATTCGTAATATCCATTCCATTTGTATTTGATATAATAATATAACATACAAAGGACGGGAATTTCGAAATTTATTTGAATTACTGTATTATATATTTATATTTTAAGCAACTGAATTATCCATAATATTATATTATATTATATTATATTATATTTCATACATTAATCACATTTTTCAAAGTGAATATAAAAAATACAATTTTAACCATACCTGTATCTTTGTTATCACGAAAAAATAACCCCATGGAAAATAACCACGCAAAAAATATCACCAAATGAAATTTTATAAAATTAAAAAAACTTGGGCAAGTGAATCTAAAAATATTATATATATATATATATATATATTATTGAAATTTTAATACAAATTTATTAGATATTAAAAATATTACTTTTTATTTATTATTTTATTCAAAAAAAATTGAAAAAAAATTGTTTGTTTTAGACTGAGATTGAAATCTCGTGAATGTACCATATAATATTAGGTTACACATAATTTTTATTATAGGGTTATTTTTTCGTGGTTATTATTTTTTGGGGTTATTTTTCGGAGTGTAAATTTTTGGGGTTATTTATTTATTTATTTATTTATTCAATGGAAATGTGTAAAAAGTAATATTTTCTAAGTGCTAAGCTATATAAAAAACATATTTAAGCAAAAATAAAATTTTAATGATTAAAAAATTGATGTGAACAATTTACAATAGAAGAATTGAGTGTTGGTGTATTTTTGACTAATATAAGTAAAGCATAATATAAAACTAAAATCTGATTAAATTTGTATAAATATTTAAAAAAAAAATTTGATATAACATTATATATGATATGTAAAATGCAATTATAATATGTATTATACATTTTTATTTTTTTTTATTAATAATGCGTACCACACAAATATGTAAGAATGTTTAATTTTTTATTAATAATAAACCACCTACATTTAAATGCATAACTTTGTTTTATAATTCAATTTTATTATTATAGACTTTTCATCCAGTGACTTTCTTACCGGGGACATTTTTTTCCGGGTAGGTACCTTATATCCGAGAACTTTTTTTCCCGCATTCATACAGTATTCACCTTAAAGTTATCAGATCGATCACGTATTATTCTATAATGTTCACAATGTATAATATATAAACATACCTATAATTATAGTTTAATTTAATTTATATACAAAACATATCTTAAAAAAATAGAGAATTTATTAATTTTTTTTATTACACAAAATAGGTAAAAATTTGTTTTAATAAGTAAATTAAATAAATATATTTAAATTTGAGTTAATTTGTGAGTGTATCCGATTCCTGGTATAATTATTCTGAAAAATCGATAAAATCATAAATTAAAATAATTGAATGAAAAATATTTCATATTTTTTTTCACCTGTACATACATTATTGCATTGTACAATTAGATGATTCTCAAAATTTTCAAACAGGAATCTGCAACGGCGGTCTGATAAAATGTTTTTATACGAAGAAAAACTTCTTTCGATGTCCACAAAAGTAACGGGGCCATATTTAAAATGAACAATATCATTTAAAGTTAGGTCTTCCAGAATACCATCTCTACTTGTATTTTCACCGTTCAGAATAGCAGAAATAATTTTTAAAATTTTAAACCCATTATTTTTCATCAAAACATTTTTCAGTTTATTTGATATTGTTTCTCCGATTACATTAGGAGCAAGGGACAATGTAGTCTCAATTTGTTTTATTTTATTAATAGATTCTGATTTCTAATAATAAGATTCTAGAAGCCTCCAGCTTTTTTATTTTTGAAGGAATGAAACCAAAATTAGATTTTATATAAATTAGATTAGCCTCTAAACTTGATTTAGACATAAGTTCTTTTGTTTCTTTTATAGCAGCCAAATCTTCATGATTTAATTCAAGTAAAACTTTTTTTACATAAGACAAATTCTCACAGTAGTAATTTACAGCATTTCGTCAGTTTCTCCATCGCGCACTACCGGGTTCGGGCGGCAATGGAATTCCTGGTAATTGCATTAGTGAATTACTAATTGGGATTACCTATATAACACATTTTAAAAAAAGCTTAAAATAAACGAAAATGAGTTTAAATACACAAAATTAATGTAATATTTAAAAATGACCTTAAAAATGCAAAATAAAAGTTACACATTCTAAATTGTTATATAACGAAACAAATTTAGTTTTGGTTAAAACTATATTAAAGAAAAAAACATACAAAATTCAGCAAAATCCTAGCTCTAATTAATATATATTTTGAACTCAAAACGTACATTTTTTACAATCTGTAGGTTTCTATCTATTTATTATTAATTTAATTGTATAATACCTAATACCAATGTCAGGCTCCACGAACAATCACTAAACATTTAACAAATTAATAGTGAGCTAATGGTCCCTTCAAATATAATTTAGTTGCCCACGATTTTTCCATTTGTATTAACTATTAAATTATTCAATTTTTCATACAACCCAACATAATTTTAATTAAATATAATAGTATTAAATAATTGTTATTAAATATAATAATATTATATTATATTAGATAGGTAGGATACACAAGTTATGTAATATAATTTTATATTTAATTATTTAATTTAATATTTTTAATTTTCTTTTAGGTACTTATGCATAGCTATACTTCGTTGATATTTTCTCATTATCTACAAAATGGTATACAAATGAGACCCAGTTCAACACCAATTATAATACTATGTAGGCACATGACGTAATACCATAAGATACAATAACCGATTATTAATAAAAAAAGTGCCTTTTACCCATGTAGTCACCACAGGAGGGTCCGGTAAAATAAATTCTATATCATGAAATTCCTCAGTATTCATGATGTTTTCTTTCTTTTCTTAATCCCTATCTTTATATAATATCTACGTTTGCAAAACATTCTTCAATTACCGTGTACATTTGTATTCATCATGATCATTCTTTTCGGATTTTTTCGAAGACCAACTATACAATAATACACAGAGCATATCTGTATATTATATCTACGTATATAACATATGGTAGTAGATGGTGTGTAGTTATATTGTTCCAGATGGCCGGGGACGTACTAACGGTGTGTCAGATCACATCAATTTATGTTATACAGACAAAAAATAAAGGGCAATATAATGAAGTATAAATTGCCATCCGGACCGGGGTCAACCTTCGCCCAATATTCAACTCTCTGTCTTGACCTCCTGCGGCTAACTATAGTCTAGAATTCTAGATTATATAGGCGGTAAGTAACAGGCTGTGTAGGATGGTATTGGTTGTTGCTTCGTTGTTTGATTTTCACCCCGACGGGTTATTGTAGACTATAGTTATCTTGGCATACCTACCTATATCGCATACATTGTAATACCTCAATATTCCACTTGCTCTATTTATACATTTTGTATGTACATTTATTATCGCGTTGTAGTAAGGATCGGGGATTAAGCGGCCTGTAAAAGTATCCTATGACTTGTACCTGCTACAGTGCGTCAATGCACCACGACGTCGGTGGTCAGTGATGATTATCCCTTAGGAGTTGTTTACTTCCATCCGGTTTATTCAGGTTAGGTAGTCGGCGCGTGTGCTTCAGAAATTATTATATACTGTACTGGGTCTCAATACGGAGAAAATGTGTACTCTGGCGTAACAAATCATCACGGCAATGCATTTAAAAAGCTCGCCAAACATAACAATTTACCAACCAAATAAATATGTGATAAATTTTGAATTTGTTTTGATTTATTTCGACCCATGTTAAAATATTATAATGCGATTACTACCTCTTATTCGCATGGCTTATTAGATAATAGTTAAACAGTTAGTGGTTACTGACTTTAGACATAATGGTAGGTAGGTACAAATTATATATTAGGCAATAATAATATTACAGAATTATTATTGATATAATTCCACGAGAGCTTTCTCAAACTTATGGGGCTAGATTATAGGCTATAATTATGGCTAATAGGTATTATATTATTTATAATAAATTAGTAATTACAATTTACAAACGTATACAGTTCATGCCGTAATTATACTGCCATTTCTGTGTTTGCTTATTCATGCTTCCTGTGCTTAATTTCTGAACTTATATATATTATTGCTGATTTTAAATTGTTACTACTAGATTTTTTTTATGTATTTATCAGCTTTTCAAATAAATAAGTACTGAAGACACTCTCATAACTCGTGTTTAGAGATTTAGATTATGGACCATTAAAAATCGTCTCAAACAAATATGCTGATCTAACAGTCTCTACTGCTAAGAATTGATGTTTGTATTATTAAATTCATAGTTAACACATTTATTTTAAGGATTTTTGTCAATTTTACTCGAAACCTATTTTACAGCAGAGCAAGGATCTTCATTTTTTACAGTTAATGTGATAAAAAAATCCCAATTATCTTTGACCGCTGAAATTCTTACGAACTCGAGTGTATAATGTATACAATCGTAAATTTATAACAATTGATCAGTGTAATATGTAATATGTATACACGTCTAATTTTTCTGACTTTAATATACTTAAACGACAGGGGATCTATTCTTTGACGGAATTCTTAATTCTACGAATTTTCTATACATTTTAACATTTTAAATATGTTTGTTCTCAGGTTCTACCCAAGAATAATAGAACTTATATATAGTATTTTCGATGACGGGTATCTCAACTCAACCTATAATATTGTTAAAGGCACAGTAATTTAAGTGATATTTTTATATGTGCTATAAATTGTCTTCACATACTTATTTTAACATGTAAGTAGTTGCCCAGAGTCCATATGACCTTTTTACCTGGAAAATATACATACATTCTTATGATTATAAATCACTTTCACAATATAATAGAAGGTAGGTTTATTACCTATCTTCTTGTTTATACGGTTAACGCAGATGTTTCTCTTTCAAAAGATACCCATGTTTTATTTATGCATTTTCTTGTGTGTTTATCATACATATTATGTTCGATTCGATATTAGGTATGACTTAATAGTTTAATGGTTTCTTATTCTTAACATTGAGATCTCTCTCTTTCCGTACATGAGTATTTTCACGTGTGGTCAGCTTCAAAAATGTCTCCACTATTCTTTAAATTATATGGAACATTAGACTTATTTTGTACTGTTATAATTCTAAACGTTCATCCTTCAAAACTTATGTTTGTAAATTAATTATTCAATGCATTTCAATATTATTTACTATTGTTAGTTATACATAAAAAACAAAGAACAGAAAATAAGCGTTACAAATTAAGCATTCGTACATTTTACTAATATATAATTTAATATAACACAATATTCAGTGTATAATTTCATAGTAATTGAAATCTGAAAAGGAGAATTTTAAGATTTACAATTGACGTGGAATCATTAATTTATAATTTAAGCATTACTAGTTTGGTTTCTACGATAAACATAACTATAATATAATTTGTAATGAAAAATATTACTCTATATTTCACTGATAGTGGAATGTTTCAAGTTTTTATGGTAATTATTTTTTGAATTGCAATAATTTATTAAAAATTATTTGAGGAGAATTCATTACTTACGTAAAATACGTTCGAATAATATATGCCATTTAAGTAATGACCAATTAATTTATAATCCTTAATTTAACTTATTTCGTGTTTTTCTGCCTCCGAATTCCTCAGTTGGAGATGTGTATGTTCTCCGCGTATTCTAACACCGTACTCTGGTGCTCATTAATTTTTATTGAAGAATAGTAATCTTTTTTCCGACACATAAATATAATTTCACAACTTTTCAGCGTTTTTCTTTCTGTATAAAAATACTTTTGGAAAATGGTTGCAGCTTTTCCACGATTTGAACTAACAAATTTTAATTGGTTTATACTTAAATGTACTCAAAACTCCAAATTAACATATTTTATTAATATGTTGTACTGGTTACTGAGCCGTTCACGTCTCGTATGTCTTGTACATTCATTTATGTTTTGACAATGTCTCATGCGTTTTACTATCCAGTAATCAACTATTTAGGCACTTATGCGATAAAAATCAATAGGGTCACCCGTACAATTTAGTTGTTAATCTCGTCGTGTTATTGCTAACTGATTACCTACACAATATTAATACGGTACAAATATATTTTAAAATAGAAATATCTATAAATATTTGAAAATTTTAACTTAGAGATTGTACATTTTAAGATTAAAGTTAGAAAACAACTTGAGCTTTTGAGTATACACCTTTTTTTTTCAGTTATATTGTTAAATAATATTGATGTGCATATAGTGTACGACTTTTTAAATGGTTGATGCACAAACGATGTATAATCGAAAATTCAAACGATGTGTACTGTCTAACAAAAAAGGTCAAAATTAACATTAGTGATGCGCAAACGACAACTGGCGTTGGGTAGGTAGGTATATTTATCTGATGTTTATAGTGGCTGTATGCCTACTGTTTATCTACTATAAAATAATAACTACAAACGATAATCAATATTATTATTTATTACCTAGTATGGGTATTATATAAATTTTTAGATATAATATATTAGTATTGACTAAATATATTTTAATTGTATCGTGATAAGTTTTTTATAAGCGTCTCAAGTTAAAATTTCAATAAAATATGTAAAAAACATGAATATTTGTAATTTTTTTGTGATTTAGAAATTCATAAAAATTGTTTTGTTTAAATCTAAAATTTGAAAATTCAACACAAGATTCTCTACAAGTTTTTCTTCTTTTCACAAAAAAAAAGTTTATTGAAAAGTCAAACTTTTATGAGAGTTTGAAATTAGACATTGGATATTCATCCGTAAACTATACTGATTTCTTAGGGAACGATTTTCTTATTTTGTTGTAATTCAAACACGAAGACATTTGAAATTTCCACCGAATGTTGAAATTATCATTTTCTATACACCATACAATTTAAAAAATATTTTGACATTTTTTTTAGCAATTGTAGGCATAAGAGATTTTTGGTTTTTTTAAGTTTTTTTTTTTCTATAAGTATTGGTACAAAAAAATTTTGTTGGGTCAAAAAGTTTGATTATTTAATATAATGTTTATCATAAGTTGTTATAATAGCAGTTTAAAAATATTAAAAGTACATAGACAACATTTTTTTTATAAGAATTTAAAGTTCAAATTTTAACAAATTAAGAAAAATTTTTTTGTAGTTAAAAATTTATAAAATATTCAATTTTTATAGCTAAGAATTGAACATTTAAAATAAGGTTTTACTTAAGCAGTTTATTTTGTAACCAAAAAAACTAAAATATATATTTACAAAATTGATTTTTATAGACATTTTAAGTTAAAATCTGGATGAAATTAAATATTTAAATGAAGAATAAAAATGTTAGTTATTTCGTTGTGTTTTAAAAATATTTTTAGTGGGTGCTTGAAACTTTTAAAGTATGCTATTATATTTTATACATTCAATGACATTTTCAAATGTTTTGGAAAAAATTAATTCAACCTAGTATATAATTATAATAAAATTAAGTACTTAAATAGATCGTCTTCACTTAGAATCGTTTTTTCTATACAATGATTTTATATCACTGAAATCAAATTTAACACATTCATTACATTGACTCTTCTAGACACAGTATAGCAGAACGCTTGATCTCACTGTCTAGCCTTTTTTTAAATTTAATATTATATTCTGTTTTTATTAAATGCAAAATATGAATTACTTTGTTTAATAATTAGGTACTAATTTTAAAAACGTGTTTTTTAAAACTTCAATATAATCTTGCCTTAATTAAACCCTAATCAATATACTAAATATATTCAGGATAAAAAAGTTTGAGGGCTGGTAAAATAGTTTTCTTGGGCTTATATTTTTTCATAGACCGTCCTTGTAATATATACTATTTACTAATATTGTGATATGATATAGTGATATAGTGTGTCCCAAAAAAACAGGGGCCACTTTACCACTCATTACCATGTAAATATTTTTCAATTCTGTTTGCGGGACATTAAACTAGACTAATGGGTCGTAAATTTCTATGACTTACAATGTTTTTAACTCATGTATCTTGCGCATGCGCAATAAAACTTACATTTTTTTAAATGGTAAGCCGTAATTTGAATATCATATTCGGGTTCATTGATTTTTTTCAAGCCATTTTGATGTATCAACTTATGTCCTAAACCCAAAATTGACTAAACTAGAGTTAAGTAAAATTTAAAAAATTTAAAAATTCAATTTAATTAATTTTTTTTTCTAACTATACGTACTTATTTTTTCTTCTAAACACCATGAAACAAACAATCAAAATTATTATTATTAAACTAATTAACTATTTACTATTTATGAATTATTATCTTATTTTATTATTATACATTATAAAATTGTATATGGTCTTAATTGGCCGAAACTAATTGGTGTTTCTCGTTTTGTTATCTACCTATACTTATTAAAATGCCATTATAAAAAAAAAAAAATAGCTATTTTTATATTAGGTATTATGGAACTCATTATCAGAGTCATGTGCCATTGCGGTTTTAGTAGTTCGACGTTTTTTGTTCGCTATTGTCAATACCTTTAGGTATTATAAAGTTATAGTTTGAATTTTGTTAGAATAAAATATTAATCATGAATAATAGTGAAAGAGTTCAGTTATAATTGATCTACGGAAAATGTAACAGAAACGCACGAGAAGCAACAAGAATGTACGCTCAGCAATATCCAGATCGGTATCACCTCAATCGTACTTATGTTCAAAAACTTGAAAAGTCATTGATTGAAACTGGTTTATTTAATAGAACAAGTGCTGTTCATCAACAACCACGGGTAAATCAACATTTTAATGAAGACATTGAAAATCAAGTTTTAGCGTATGTACATCACAAGCCACGTTCGTCTGTAGACAAGTCGGGCATGAAGTTGGCATACCTAAAACTTTAGTTCATAAGATTAAAAAAAAAATAAACTACACCCTTACAAACCAGACTTTGTCCAACATTTACGCATAACAGACCCAGAAAAAAGATTAAATTTTATTTCTTGGTTTATGGTGCGTCTGAGGATGATCCATTATTAATTAATCATATTTTGTGGACTGATGAAAGTAAATTTACTAATAATGGAATATGAAATAAGCAAAATAATCGTTATTGGTTAAATGAAAATCCTCACTGGGCTGTTCCTACAAACTTTCAAATATGTTGGGGTACAAATGTATGGGTTGGTTTGATTGGTAGTAAGTTACTTGGGCCCCATTTCTATAACGGAACATTAACGGGAAGAAGATACTTAGATTTTTTGCGTGATGACTTGCAATTACTCCTTGATGATTTACCTTTAGATATACGTAGAAACATTTATTATCAGCAAGATGGAGCACCTGCTCATAATGCCCGAATTGTACAAGAATTGTTGAGAGTAAGATTTGGTGAAAAATTTATTGTAACACATGGACCAGTAGAGTGGCCTCCAAGGTCACCAGATCTAACACCGTTAGATTTTTTTTTTGTGGGGACACTTGAAAAATGTTGTGTATGCTGATCCTCCAATCAACATCCAAGATTTAAAGAATAAAATTACACACGCATGTTACTCCTAAACGAAAACCAAATACTGGCAGCAACTACTCGTGAATGTTTACGTCGATTTGAGGCATGCACTTTACACGACGGAGGGACTTTTGAACAGTTTATTAAATAGTTTATGTTTGTAATTTCTGTAAATTAAACTGTAAATAAAAATGTATAGCTATGTTAAAAAAAAATAGATACTTAATTATAGTTCTGATGGAAACAAAAATACACTTCTTCTTCTTTTTTGGTTTCGGCCAATTAAGACCATATACAATTTCATAATGTGTAATAATAAAATAAGATAATAATTCATAAATAGTAAATAGTTAATTAGTTTAATAATAATAATTTTGATTGTTTGTTTGTTTTATAGTGTTTAGAAGAAAAAAATAAGTACGTACAGTTAGAAAAAAAAAATTAATTAAATTGAATTTTTAAATTTTTTAAATTTTACTTAACTTTAGTTTAGTCAATTTTGGGTTTAGGACATAAGTTGATACATCAAAATGGCTTGAAAAAAATCAATGAACCCGAATATGATATTCAAATTACGGCTTACCATTTAAAAAAATGTAAGTTTTATTGCGCATGCGCAAGATACATGAGTTAAAAACATTGTAAGTCCTAGAAATTTACGACCCATTAGTCTAGTTTAATGTCCCGCAAACAGAATTGAAAAATATTTACATGGTAATGAGTGGTAAAGTGGCCCCTGGTTTTTGGAACACATTGTATATAATAATACTGAAAAATCACTGTACCTACTTATATAATTACATAAAATTATATTACATTAATATTTAACAGATAAAATAACTTTATTATTGTAATTTCAAATTTGGAGGGCACTTAAATACTTTATATTATAATAGCCTTTCAGAAACGCAGTTCTTATATTTTACATTTCTATGATTATTATGCAGTTAGTAAAATCATCAATAGTTTAATAATTAAGATGAATTTTAACATAATAAAACTACGAGTTAAGAGGTATATTATTTAAATACTAAATTGTTTGTTGAGCAATTAGCAAAGTTGCAACAATAATTGTCACAGTCATATCACTGTGAAAAACCAAATCCCAAATCCAATTTATACATATGTATAAGAGTGTAAGTGTGTGTACTGTATTTACTACTCTTCAATAGAAGTGTGTCCAGGATCAAAAATTCAGGGCAGACCTAGATATCTGGTTATGAAAATAATTTGTATAATATACAATTACTCGTATATTTTATGTATACTTAAAGGCTAAAAAGGTTGGCAAGTGGATACCGCTCTGCTGTATAGTGTCGAGTGGGACACTTTCATGGATGTGTTAAATTTGTATTCAATGATATAAATCCTAGTAGGTATACGAAAAACGATTTTGAGCGAAGACATTAGTTATGTTAGCCTACATAACTAAGTGTATTTTATGATATTATTGCCATTAAAGTAATTGATTTTAATATTAATAATATAGTAGGTTGAATTAAGTTTTGCAGAAAACATTGCATTTAAAAAATTAATTGAGTATATAAAATTTAATAATATAATTTAAAAGTTTCAAGCACCCACGAAAAATATTTTTAAATTACAACGAAATAAATAACATCGTTATTCTTCATTTAAATATCTAATTTTAACTAAATTTAAACTTAAAATGTATATAAAATTTTTTTTTTTTGGTTACACTATTAACTACTTAAGGAAAATGTTGTTTTAAATTTTCAATCCTTAGCTATAAAAACTGATAATTTTATACATTTTTAACTACAAAATAATTTTTAAATGTTTAATGATGAATTTCGGTCAAAATTTGAAGTTTTAATGATTAAAAAAAAAATTTGTCCCCATGTATTTTTATTATTTTTGATGTATTATTTTAACAAATTATGAGGAATCTTCTTGTATTAAATTTTCAAGAAATTTGTCTCAAAGAAATTTTTTGTATCGATATTTTAAGAAAAAAATTTTGAAAAAACCAAAAATTGTATAGGCCTACAAATAGCTCAAAAATTGTCAAAATATTTTTAAATTTTTTTTTGTGTTTAAAAAATGATAATTTAAATAATTTATGAAAATTTCAAATGTTTGCGGTTATTTCTTTTTGAATTACATCAAAATAAGAAAATCGTTCCCGGAGAAAACAAGTGGATATCCAATGTCTAATTTCAAACGCATATAAAAAATTTGTTTGACTTTTCGATAAACTTTTTAATTTTTGAGAAAGGTAAAAAAACTTATAGAGAATCTTGTGTTGAATTGTCAAGTCTTCGATTTGAATAGAAAAAGTTTTATGAATTTCGTAATTAAAGAAAACTGCAAATGTTCGTGATTTTTACGTATTTTCTTAAAATTTTAGGACGATTATAAAAAAACTATTGGAGATTTACACTCAACTTTTTTTTTAATTTTAACTTACAGCAAGTTATGAAGAACCTGAAATTAAATTTTCAAGTTTTTTGACCGACTGACAAAATTTTTAACAGCAATAATAAAAAAAAATAAATCAACTCGAAAATTTATTATGCTTACAAATAGCTCAAAAAAATCAAAATATATTGAAAATTTTATTGTATACTATACCAATTTTTTTACTTTTAACCTCTCCCCCCCCCAAAAAAGTACCAACTAGATTTACTTTTCTACCGGAAAAGATACTGATGAAGAAAATCGGAACACTTTTACTGCCTTTAAACGTGATACAAAAAAAAATAAAACCTTTTTATTTAAACTAATACTGTTATTCATAACTAGTAGACTTCTAGCGCTCATTTAATTTTATTATCCACAACTAACGCAGCCACTGAAGCGCTATGCAACGGCATTAGAGCGTAGCGTGAAATGCCACCAGTGAGCTATCTATACTATCTATAATCAATGTTCTTAGTTAGGAAAAAAAGGGAATTTTGGAAAATTATGGTGACATGTAAAAATTGGTAACTTGTTTACTTATTTTGACGCAATCATCAGCTAAGTAAGACAAATGTGGTGGTATAGAATTATATCACCGTGTTCAACTACATGGTATTTATGAAGCCAATTACTTCGATAATAATATTATATTATAGAAATATTTTTGGGAGCCAGTCCAATTATTGAATAACGTGTGTTAAAATAATAAAGCTCCTTATTGCCCATATACCGGAACACCCTATCTGTTTTTGCATGATCGGACATCGAAACTATCCCATAACTTTGTTTATTATGACTTATGAGGTATTGGTGGATGATACTATTGATAAGACGTATCGTGACTCAGTCCATTACTATATTATTAACCAAGACCTATATATAATAATATAATGTTATACTTATATCATGATTTATATCCGTTTAATGTTTATTCATAAATCGATGATTTCATATAATCATATTATAGGTAGGCAAGTATAGATAATAAGTAATAAATCTAAACAATTTTATTAGAAATCATTTGTTTTCTGTTTCTATAAGGTATAAACACCAAAGACCTTATGCTTGTTATATTTATAATTATAAACAGATTCGTTTAAAAATATAAATATTAATACTTAGGAGACCTGTCCGGCACCTGGTTTCTGGTCAAAAACATGTCCCAGTTTAAGAAATTATTACTTTACATATCTTTTCGTATTGACAAAGTTCAATATCGAGTCCTCTGCAAAAGTTAGCATAGAATAACATTATATTAATAACATTATGAAAATTGAATAAAGAAAATGTGTATATATATTTTTTTTGAACATACATTAAATATAAATTGTATTATTGTTGTTATTATTAATTAAACTTAAGACTTTACTTTAGAACAATTAAAAATTTGTTTTGAGCCACATGTAAACACACAATTGAATAATTATGAATATAATAAAAATTATTATATATTATGTAAATTCTGTTGATTAATAATTTGTAAAAAAAAAAAAACAAAAATTTACATGTTTAAAAAGTATTTATAAAAATGTATTATAAATCTCTGATAAAATCAATAAACTATTGTAAATAATACAATTTTAATAATCACAATCTTAAAATATTAACATTAAATTAGATTGAGCATTTTTTTCGAATGGCATACCATATTATCATGAACTGAATAAAATCTAGGTTCTATATTTAGTAATTGTATTTTTATAATTGTAAATAATTTATTTATTATTATTTTTTTAACAAAAAAATTCACTATAAACAATTTACAAACTTAATAAAAAAAAAACACGTTTTATACATTTTAAAGTATTGTTAGTGTATAATATTATATAACACTTAGCTAATAAATCAATCAACATAAACAATTTTTCATCCATAAAATATAATTAATAAAAATTGCTCATAGCATGAAATATAGATAGTTCACAGACACATAGAAAAACGGCAAGAGGATGTAAGTACAATTCTTCAGAGTAGTATTACACGACTTTGGAGAATCTTGTACATTATACAAATTAATATCACAATATTGGACAAGAATTAATAAAAACTTTGTGCTTATAAAAATATTGAGCTGTTCATATAATGTAATATTATGCATTAACATTTTAACATTCTTAATATAAATTAATACGATATATCACTGTTTACTAATAATATAATAATTAGTGTATAATACAAAATAAATTAGTGACGAGTAAGTAAAAAATGGCATAACGATATTTTTCCGCAGAAGAAGGCGGTTGTGTGTTCAGAATTGTCTCACATGGATTTAGAATAAAATTAATAATACTTATTGATATTCGTCGTGGTCTTAACAATAGAAGGGACATTAAAAGAATTCAACGATGAAATATACATAATAATATCAAAGTTGGGTGAATGGTTCGTGGTAGGTATTTAAGATGGGGGCGGGGGTTGATTGGTATAAATTCTGAAAAAACTAAGACTTGATAAGTTTTATGAAATGCAACCCGACTAGCATTGCAGTATAATACAAGAAAGACTCAGAATAGTTTCCGACTACCTAGTGACGCCTCGGGACTTGAGCTCCTTGTGGCTCATCCGGAAGCCTTCTGTTCGGGATCGTGGCTTGGTGCAATAGCTGGTTGGACGACGAACTTTTCAGACTTACTGCGGCAATCGCTCCCGTTGATATGTTTGGTGGCTTTAGTTCTCGCTGCTGCTGCTGGTCGTGCATCTGGTATTGCGCTTGCTGCAACATCTGCCGATTAAGATCAATTTGGTTGTTTTGAACTTCTGGCGGATCCGAACACACTGTCATTTTTAGTAGACTGAGTTAATTGCGACAAACCAATAAGACACTGTCAAAATTAGACAAACACAAAGGGATTATAATATACTATAATACTTTTAAGTCCTTATTATAATAATATATTGTCGCGGCCATGGCACAAACAAAAATAATTTCTAGGAAGGAATTAAGCTTCCTGGTTTTTATTTATACATAGTATTTTTCAAAGTTCTTCGATAAATGCTTATATATTTTTTTCACATAGCTTTATAAAACTATAAAATATTTGTTATTTATTAAATAATTAATTAAGAGAAATTTGTTTATTGCCAATAATTTAATAATGTAAATTATATTTTTGTAAAATGTAAATTGCTAATGATATATTTTCCATATTTGTGTAAACCTACATATAAAACTGTACAAATTCTATGTACAAATAATAAATATTATAAATATTATAATCGTAAAAAAATATTTATTATTAGTAAAAAATATTTTTTTGAACGATTGTAATAATTTTAAAGTGCTTAGACCCCAAGACTCTTTGATTGTCAATGGCTGCCGGATTCACACTGAAAATTATTTACCCTCATTTATAGGTAAATATATCATGCATCATTAAAATCTGTAACCATGTGATGTATCTAATACCAATACAGTATTTTGCTATATAAGTAAATAAGACCTATACAATGTACTGCTTAATACCTATTATTCATTATTGTAGGTATACAATCGGGCGATCGTTTTTACGTTCGATAGATTTGTCAGTCGTAAAAAAAACTTGGGTGTGTCAGTAGGTACACACGGTAGAAGTAAATACTTGTTGTTTTCGAGAACGATAAATGTGGAAATGGTTTAATCGATCAATAAAATACAAAATGAACACAATTATTTTCTCGACATATCAATCAATTTTTGTTTTATTAACAATACAAAATTTTCTTCACTTTCATTTTCTATATAATTATTGTACTATTATTGATTATTATCTATAATCAATGGTACTATTTTGTAATATATTGTTGATTATATTGTAAAATAGAATGAATCAAAAAATATTAAAATGATTAATTGAAAATAATATAACGTAACGTCATAACTTGTCACAATCTTTATTTAATGTTAGAATCATTATATTATGTACAAAAATATAAAAAAATATACTTGCTCGATTTATAATTTAAATAAAATGTACTTTGCTTATACCAGTCAAAATGTCAAAGTGTTTATCACTAATTGGATAATAAAAATGGAATTTATAGAAAGGTATGTTGTACATTAATTCCCCGTGTATCTAAACCGTTACATAAAATTAAACTTGAACGAAAAAAAAAACAAATAAGAATACAAAAGAAATGTAAAGCTGATATAATTTAATGTTTAGATTTTTAAATTTTTTTCAGTGGATTTTTTTCGTAATTTTAAAATAATAGTGTTTACAAATTTCAATTAAAGACATAATTTGCATACAACTCGTTAGTTTCACTTTCCTTTCTTATTGAATTACTAGAAAATACATTATACAGGTGATTTTTTAATTTTTTACTAACCGAAAAATCAAAAGTTTTCTCTAATGTTTTATAATTATAATTTCGTTTAAATTTTCATAGTTTACATGTTGATTTAAGACAAAGAATCTTATGTTTGTGTTTGGATATAAAAATTAGATAGTTATGCAAATCGGAAAATTAATTTAGTTAACATTTTGACATAATCATGAATAACAATATTTCTTTAAGCATTTTTACAGTACTTAAAATGTTGAACTGGTTTATATGATCAAAGGATTAAAAAAACAAATAATTTTGTTAAAATATTAGCCTTTTAAAAAGTAAATTTAACTTTAAATAAAAAGTTTATCTATATGATACTTAGTGCTAAAACTAAATCATTATCATATTATATATTTTGTATAATGAGATTTATACTGACTCGTAATATAAATAATAAATAATTTGTTTTAATTTAAATACTCAGTCGGAGAACTTTACACATGGGTATAACATACGAGGGTATAATTACAACAATATTTATTAATACAGCTGTACCCTTGTTTTAGAGCTTAGCTGACTTTTTAGGTATATGGTAATATAATATATAATAATAATATAATTCTCACGTGTACTACATAATATTTGAAACGTTAAATGTTTGGATTATGTATCGTTTAACATTTTAAATTCAAAACCGTATTATTGTCTACACTAAACAGAACAAAATATTATTTTACTTGGGTAATCTCTAACTAATACATTATAATTTTTGTAGTGCAATCTAAAATTAATTATTTTTTTAAATCATCGAGGAAATCATATTATAATGTTTGCTAACGAAATAGATACAATATATATTTTGAATTTTCTCTCAGTTTATCATATTTAACTTATGTTGCGACTTTTCAGCCAATAAAACTTCTTAATGCGTATCTAAGAGATGTTTTTATAATATCAGTGTGAAATATAAATACAGGATGCAAAAGTACGATTATTTTTCGATTAATTGTATGTTATTCCCTTTGCATGAGTAATTAACTTTATTATAATATCATAAAAATAATTCGAAAGTGTCACGTTCCAATGTTCGATAAATTCTCGATCGATATGGCTGTCAACACATATGAAGTGAAAAGGTAGGTACTTTATATAATATAATAATTTATAATGACGCTTCAAACTATTATATTGTTATTGTTTAATGAGTCATGCGAGGGACTGAAGGGCATAATTGAAACGAAAAACATACGTTAATACTATGCGACGTTTCCGTCTTACTTTTTATACAATATAAACAATTTGGCATCCTACGGGGAATCTATTTATCGTGCAACATTCATTAACACAGTACACATTTCTTAGATTTTGGAAAAAATATATTGGGTATGAAGTACTTAACACATTAAGGCCTTTAGGTATTAATTTTTGGTAAAAAACATTTAATACTTTTTTTAACAACCTATATAATTTTTCATATTTTATCTATAATTTTGATAGAATATGTTATCAGCAAATGACATATTTTTATATTTTAAATAGAAAACTTCTGGTTGACGTCTCAAATTCAAATTTAGATAGACATAATATAGTGTAGCGCTACATCACTCCCAGTATTTTCTATCATTTTTTATCATCCATTTATCTAAATTTCAAATGTTTTCAAACAATAAACTGTTGGATCTACATATGATATTTTGGAGTAAAACAGATCTAAAAAATTATTTTACTTTAAAAATTAGGTATAAATTGAGGGTTGAGATAAAAAAAAAGAAAGAAATAATTTTTAATTATAAAAATCAAATGATAAAAAACAGCGTAGATGTATTATATGTATTTTATGCATACGAACTTATGTATCCACCTAATTTATATCATATTCATCTCCCTTTTACACATCTTATGGTCTATATCCACAAATGCAAACATATTTATTAAAATATCAATGTTAGTATGAACAATATTTGTAATATCATTGTATTATATTTATTAAACGGTTTTTTTATCGCCAATATAAGCTAACCGTTTTTGTACTTTGGAATGAACGAAATTAATATAAATAAGTTTATATTTTAGTTTATGATTTAATGTTGAAGCCATATTAATAAATAAATAAAAAAAAATTTTATTTATAACTTAAGGTTGTAAATAATGTATATACAAACAATTATATCGCATTTTAATAAATAAATACCTAAGATATCAAAAATTCCGGTTTGTGAATATTTTAGTTTATAGACGTAAAATTATCATTTTTAAAAACATTTACTATGTACAATATATGTATTATTTTAAGTAATTATCGATAATATATAAAATTTAAATAACACTTAATTTTCATATAATTAACATTGATAAAACAAAATTGTAAACATGAAAATAATAAATTATTGTGCTTAAACATTTTAGATTATTCTACACAGAAATTAGTTTACAATAGGGCGTTGTTATTATTTTATTTTTAGGTTATAAAAAGAATGGTTAGTTAATCAATTTTGAAATTATTGTACGCTTGTATAATATTTAATAAAATAATTGTTGATAATTATAGCTATCTAAACATATTATATTCAAAGTGACACACGACACCAAGAAACTAAACACGTTTTCCTTAAATAAAAGTAGGTATGCAGGAGACGTATTTAGGAGGGACTAAAGGGTGTGATCACACCGTATGACTATTTTCTAAGATCGGCATTATTTTAGATTTAACGTATTTATTTTACAATGATGTGTTTTTTTTTGTATCTTTATACAAAAAAATTAATTGAAAAAATGTTTTGTGATTTTCAACTTTGGGATGGTGTCTGGTAGAAAATTGGATCTAGTTAATACTTTTAAGATTACAAAATTGAAAATTACCTGTAGTTTTCAAAAGCGAAAAACAAAGAAAAAAATTAAGAATAAACTGAAATTTTTAAGCATAATAGTTTACGACAAAATAGATTTTGTTTTTTTGTTGGAACTCAAAAAAAAAAAACCGTTGATACTTAATATTTCATCAAATATAAAAATAAACATTTTTTATTCATTGTATAACTTTTAAACTATGTTGACTCTTCTTAAATTATTTATAGACATTTTTAAATTTTTAAATAACTACCAATATAAATTTTTATATAAAAGGTTTGGTCCTATCCATAATTGATTACGGTACCATAATATATACAAAGCAGCGCCCAATTCAATACTCAATTCATTAAATCCAATCCCCACCTAAGGAATCCGACTTAACATTGGCACCTTTAGAATCAGTCTCAACCCAAGTATTTTATATAAAGCAAATACACCCCTCCCCTCGATATAAGATGCAGTATACACATCCACAAATTTGAACTTAAAAATCTAGCTTACCAATTCCCCCTCCCCTTCAATTCATCACAAAAAACCTGCCAATATCTACACGCTTCAAAAGATAGATTGGCACAATAAATAAATATCTATTCAATCTACTACCTCTGATACCATACATTATACCTCTCTTAAAAAATGAAATTTACATCAACTTCTCAATTATTCAAGACATAGAAAACACAGAACAATCAGAAATCCCTCAAAAATTCATTGGCATCATACGAAATGACTTCCAAAACTACAAAATTATCTACACCAATGGACCAAAATCCAATGACAAATCAGGACTAGCTATAATTTTAGATGAAGAAGTATTTAAATTTTCGTCACTAGAATATAATTCTATACTCATCATCGAAGCCCTTGCTATTCTGATAGCGTTAAAACTAATTGAACGGAATTAGAAAAATACAGTCATTTTTAATAGCCAGTGATTCCCTTAGTTCTATCCTAGCTATAAAAAACCACGGGACAACAAACAAACTAATAAAAAATATCCACGAGTTATAGTATCATATATAGTATATATAGTATATGCACGAGTTATTTTTATAAGCATTTGAAATTAAATTTTAACAAAAGCTCAGAATCATGAAAATTATAAAATTTTTGATTTTTATTACTAAGACTTGAAAATTTAAAACAAGATTTTTATTAAGTTGTTCATTATCCATAAAATACGAATATTAATTATCTAGATATTTTAAATTCAAATTTAGACGAAATTCGATATTTAAACGTATGACTATCGATTTTAGCTAATTTGTTGTTATTTAAAAATATTGTTCGTGGGTATTTAGAACTTTTGAAGTTTATTTTCATATAATTATATTTTATACATATACAATAACATTTTAAAATGTAATGTTTTCGGTAAAAATTAATTCAATTTAGCGTATTACTAATAGTAAAATAGTAAAACTCCTTTTGAGTGTAAAGCCTTATTATTTGTTTATTAAGCTAAGTATATTTTGTACAATATTTTTATTAGTGAATATAGATATTTGAAAAAGTTAAAAGTATAAATTTCTTTATTAATATGAAAAAGAAACTAGGAAAGTTTTTACAAACTTTATTGGACTGATAATGATCACATATGGTTTCAACCATATAATATAAAAGATTTTATCAAAATGTTGATAATCTGGTCTTATTAAATACATTATATAATACGTATTATTAGATTATATTCTATATTATCCATCGGGTAATATATTATGCAGAGTACTAAAATTAATATTAAAACAAAGTATGTGTAGTATTATAATATATTATTGCCAATATTTCAATTTCATACTGTATGAATATATGATATATGTATACATTATACTTAATACTTTGCACGTGTTTATATCAAATACAATATGTAGAAGAAGAAGAATAAATTTTTAAAAAATTAAACAGCATAAAATTAAAAAACTATATCTAGACAATTTTAGATAAAAATGGTTCAAATTGATTGTATTTAATATTCAATATAGGTGGTACCTATATAAACCTATATAATATAATATGATTATTATATTAACCTATAAGTGGGGCATAACCGTTACGAAGACATCGTACTTCTATGATGTTCATAGCATTCCCCTTTAAATAAAACAAATTTGGTAGATTTAAGGTGGTTTATTCATTTTTATTTTGTGATTAAAAATTATTACATTATTTTTTTTTATGAATATAATATTTGGGATGGAGGTATATATAACGAACATGCATATATAATATTATGTTTTATAATAAAGTATACTTTTCTAAAAACGTTTTACCATGTAAAATTAATTAGTTTTAATTGTTTAATTACCTTGAAATGACTGATGAAAAATTTAACCCCAAATTAAATAACATTACAATTTTAGCTTGTTTATTTTTATATAATATGGGAGTAGTTTTACTTTACTATCATATTCCCAGCATATCAAGTTGTTTAGGGGCATCAAATTTTTGAGGAAAATACATTTTATACATTAAGGGTATTGATTAAATGACACAACTAATAAACACAATGCTTATAGATAATAGCAAGCATGTTGATATAATCTCTAAGACTAAACTTAATGAAATCAAAATGTCAATACTCCCATGGCCTACACCGTCAGATTGCTCCAGAAGACAAGAAACAATTATTAATCGTCTCAGAATAGTCCACACCTCACTTACCCATTTTGAAGTTCAAAAGAAAAAAAATAGTGGTGTTGTGTAATAATTATTGTTTTCTCTAATTTTTTTTTTTTGTTTCTTTGATTATTTAAAAGTGTATTTTTTACTAAAAAAGTGTTGAGTATTAAATTATAATTAATAACGTATAATGAATATATAAAATAAATGCATAAATAAATTATTAATACTAATACAAATAAATTATTTAATATTTAAATATTCTTTGAAATATAAGATTTCACACCTCTACGCTCAGAAACGTTTTTCGTAGGTATGCAATGATTTATCATTAAATTAAAAATTAATACATATATTATAGTAATGACGATGTAGGTACATTAGTAATTTACTATACAGTATATCAATTATCCCGATATTTTTTTTTTTTATATATATAAATTGATTAAACGTTTTACATATTATAATAATTTTAAAGCCAAGAAAAGTTTATTACAAATTAACTAAACTGCAATGTTGTAAAAACCTGTTCTTTTAGACGTCATTTTAAAAGTTGAAAATAAGTTTAAGTGCTCTTAAAATGAATAAAATGTAAGAATTAGTTGAATTTAAAAAAAAATCTAGTAATAAAGAAAAAAATAATTTTTGTTGTTTTAAATTGATTTATTTTTTTTGTTTGAATAATAATCATAGTGGGATTTAGTCTTATCCTACGTCAATTGAGAATTACCAAGAAATAATATTATTTTATTTCAAATTAAAATTTCATTATTATTTCAAAATTTAATATATGGTGAAAAAATAACTAAAAAAACGATAATACTTAATTTTAGATTCTGAGCGGAGCGTTTTTCGTAAGTATTTTATAGTGTTACCAAAAAATCAAAAAAATATATTAAAAAAATAAATGTTCATAGACATATCAAGTTAAGATTTTGACATCAATATACCTAATATTTGTAAATTATTTTGTAGTTATAAATTTATTAAATGTTCAGCTTTTATAACTAAGGATTAAAAATTCAAAACAAGATTTTTCATAAGTTGTTCTAAATGCAGTTTTAAAAATATTTAAGATACAAATACACATTTTTTTATAAACATTTAGAGTTCAAATTTTGACCAAATACATCAAAATTTAGAATGTTTGCAAATTATTTAGTAGTTAAAAATATATAAAATTATCAGTTTTTATAGCTAAGAATTGAAAATTTAAAACAAGGTTTTTCGAAAGTATTTAATAGTGTAACCAAAAAATCAAAAAATATATTAAAAAAATAATTTTTTATAGAAATTTTAAGTTCAAATTTAGACAAAATTAGATACCTATTTAAATGAAGAATAACAATGTTATTTATTTCATTGTAATAAAAATATATTTTTCGTTGGTGCTTGAAACTTCTAAAATATATTATTATATTTTATACACTCAATAAATTTTTCAAATGCAATGTTTTCTACAAAAATGAATTCAATCTACTACTGTATTATTAATAGTAATAAATTGAATTATTTTAATAGCAATAATATCTTAAAATAGATACACTTAGTTTGCAGGCCAGTACTTCTAAACCTGGGGGCCGCGGCTATATAACTGAGGGGTTCTGAAATATTTATTTTATTTAAAACAAACAGAGATCATACATTTCACAACAGTCTTTAAAATCAAACTTGGGTATTCAGATTCAAATATTACACCTGACGTAAATATGTTATCCTAAAATATGCAAGCTTAACCATCACATTAATAATCAACATTTTTTTTTTATTATTATAGCTTTTGTTTGAAACCAAATCATCAACATTATTACAAATATACTACAATATTTTTGTATTGTTTTATAGTTATTACCAATTTATTTATTTTTATATATGTTTAAAGTTTAATACTATTATACAATTGTTTCAAAAATGTATTAAAAAACATTTATTTACTATACATTTTAATAATTTATTTAAGTGAAATAGTACATGTACTTTTAGTATATAATTAAGAAAAAATAATTACCTAATGATTTTGATTAAGAGTGGGGAGAGGGGGTTGAGAGTTTTACATTAAATTTAGGGGGCCTATGACAAAAAAGATGAAAAGCACTGATGTAGGCTAACAGACAATCTTGGTTCAGAATTGTTTTTTTTTGTATACAATGATATATCATTGAATACAAATTTAACACATCTATGAAAGTGACTCATTCGATATCTACTGTACAGCAGATCGGTACCACTTGCCGACCTTTTTTTGTTTAAATATAATAATCAATAATTACCATTATTTTGTTAATTTTTATTTGTTTTTAGATATCAAAATGACAAACTTCTTTTTAGAAATTTAATATATCTATGTGTGTATTTCATTGATTTCGCTGTTCTTCGTATTTTGTTATAGGTTCTCTTGAATTCAAATTGTATTAAGATAAATATTAAAACTTTAACTAATGATTAATCAGTATAAAGGAATAAATAGCGGAATGTTTAAGAATTCCACAACCATTCTAATTAAAACGTAATATATATATATATATATATAGTGAAATATAGATCATTGTAGGTTTTAGATTCATTAACGATCATAAAATTTAAACATTTTTAATTTATATACACTGATAAGACTTTTTTTATTAATTAATTTTAATCTTCCAATTTTAGAGTTTACAAACATCTATAAGGCATCAGTCTTAAATTAAGACTGAAATTAAACGTATTAAGACTCTTAATACGTTTAATTATTTACTTATTAATTCATAAACTATAAATTATATTGCAAAACATTGAAACTCGTGAAAATAATTTATGAATTTAGCAGAAGTTTTATAAATAATATCGATTTGTCTAAATATTGTTTCAAAACAATTTATTATCCATTTAAATTTATAAAAATGTTATTTAATTTTAAAGCATAATAATAATAAAATTTAAAATCGATATGTCAAACCTTTAAAAATATTATCCTCTATAATATATTAAAGTAATTATTGTAATATATTAGCTATTATATTAACAAAAACATTATTTATGTTCATAATATATAAATATGTTCCTGAGATATTTAACTGATCTTGTGTTATGATTGATAAAACATTATATTATAAACATTGAGTAGTATGAAAAAAATGTTTAATCAATTAATTACTGAGGTACTCACTTCAGCATTAATTTATTCTTGACAGTATTCGATCTTCCATTTTTATGCACTTCTTCTTATTTGAATAATTTATTATAGTACCTAGTGTTTATTTTTATATAATTTTTGGGCGATAAAATACTGTTTAACATAATATTATAGTACATATGATGCACGGTAAATTAACTTTAGTTTTTTTAGTTAAAATAAAAAAAAATCAATGTAACAAAAATAAAATTTAAACATGTACCTATAAATGTGTAGTTTAAATGTTCTACTAAAATTACTCATCAATTCTCACAAGTCACAATTTTAATGTATTTGCAAACTATTACAAATGCAATATACTAATTATAAGGGATACAAATAGCATGCAAACACATTAGTCAATTATAATTATATTAACAACATATTTTATAATATTTTACATAAGCATTGGCGGAGCTGTGGGAGATTTTAAAGAACAAACCATCCAAAATATAAAATTAGCCATTTTAGCAAATCTTTTAAATATCCGTGGAAATAAAAATCCTTTAGTTCATTCTAGTTTACTTAATATAAGTAAGATTTTATTTATTTAAATAAAAAAATCTTATGAAAAAAACCTGGACTTCAGTCCCTCGAAATAAGTTAATCAAGATTTGCTTGTGAACATACCTATAACCTATAAATAATACGTTTAATGTATGATTTAAAGAAAAACATAAAGTAATTGGATATTAACTATTTAATTATAATTACTTGTTCGACTTTTTTATTCGGTAGATATTAGTATTTCATTTATCTATATAGATTTAGCTATTCTTATATCAATAATCTATATGTTAAGAAAGATAAATAGTACCAACACTTAAACATATTTTTTTTTAAATGGTGTATCAATATAACAAATACTCTTACAAAATTTAAGAATAATAAAAACTAATTTATCATAAACGGCAGGCTGATCATTTTTATATGTAAAAAAGGCAAATGATATTTTATGGCGTAAATAATTAAATACATATTATATAGTAATAATCATGTCTACGAGTACCCATTTAACTTACCTAATATTTGTTATTTTAATATTGTTATAAATTAATTTTGTTAATAAATATGTATTAGTTAAACTAATTGGAAATGATTATTAGTTATGTAGTATAATTTAACTGTTGAACTATTTGGAGAAGATTATACAATGTATATTTACAAAATAAGAGACTCTTTATCATTCAAATTAACCTTCAATACATACCTTCGATACATTGTAAATTAATAATAAAAAAACAAATAATAGCTTATCTCGAATCTAACCTAGCCTTGTTTGGAGAAATGGAATTTCAGGCTAGTTGTAATATTAAAAATAGATTGAAAATATTTTAAAATTATTAAGAAGATTGTATTATATCTTATAGTATATACACGTTAGGTATTATTATTACCTACCTGTACCGCCTCGATCTTCTTTATTTGTGATTTACAATATGTCACTATTGGTAGTATCGATTTAATATAATCTATACAAGAGTTAAGAATAAAATCAGCCATAATATTCTAACCCGTATATAAATGGTTTTGTCAATTGTCACCACTGTACTAACATCATTAATTTAACTAAGTCAAAAACATTTCACAAAACCTAACGGACAATAAAATACCTACGAAAAGTTTAATATAAAGATCAATTACTGTAGTATATATATATTTTTTTTTTTGGAAATAATACAAAAAAAACGAGAATGTATCAAGTAAAAATAAAAAAATGCGTCTTAGAGCTCGCAACTCATACTTTATTAGAGCTTTGGAACGATAAATTAAAATTAGCTAGTCAGCTATAGATGGTTGAAAACAATAATGTTTATTTTTAAATATTGTGTTGTTTTTTAAAATACCTCTGAAGTTTCACAAAAGGCACATTTTTAATTTGAAATTATTCTCAGTTAAACATATTTTGTATTATACTCGAATCCATTTTTATTAAATTCAGGAGACTAATCTTATAAAAATTATATTTAAATTTAACTATACGCTAACTATAGTTTTATGAAATATTAATATCTTACTAAACCTGCACTAATAATAAGAATTTAAATCTGTGCACTCATTTTAACACTAATAATTAAATGGGGAATCAAATTTGCAAATTAAAATAATTAATTTAATTTTAAAGAGTTGAAACTATTATTACCAATTTAATTTGGGTTATTATTATTTTATATTCAATCATTCGTTTATCTTCTCTTTAAAGGCTAGTTGTTAAAATCAAATACTTATATATATTTACATAGGCGTGCGCACGGGAGGGGCAGGGTGGGCAGCTGCCCCTCCTACGAGCTGAAGTTTTCTTCCAAATATTGTTTTTAAAAAACATAATATTATAATAATATAATTTTTATATAAAATACTTCTATGACTAATATTAATTGAACTAACTAATAAAGTAATAACCAAAATAATATTTAACTATATACTATAAAATATATTTTTTATTACATTCTGCCTCCCCTGCCAGCATGGTCTGCGCACGCTTATGTATATTTATCATACAATGTATTTGTAAGTACATAAAGTAATCTTGAACATTAACTAACGTTTTAAAAACACAAATATATGAATATAATTGTTTCAAATTATTTTTTAGAGTTAAAAAAAATCAAAATCCTATTTAGAGTTATTTGATAACCTTTAAAAAATGATAATGCAAACACATTAAACATTGTTTTAAGAATAAAAACGACGAAATAATTATAAAGCAAAAATTAATCAATCAATAAAAAATTACAATCTACACAGATTTTGAGAATGAAATATATTGCTGATATTCGTAAAGCATTGCGTTGAACTTTTAACAAAAACAAAAAAACTAAATGTCTTCAAATCGCGCACCTACTCTTTATAGTAATAAAAAAATGGTACTATCATTTAAATATAATAAACTATTAGATTTCATACGTATTTTGTGCATATTTGTATTAACTGTTTAATTTATAACTATAACTCAAAAAATATATACCATAAATATTATCACTGTTGTAATCGAATAATAAAAGGAACATGTAGTCATAATCAATGTGATAAACAAATGTTTAAAAACAATGATATAAAATATTATAACAATCAATTAAATCAGTATATTATTTCATAAAAAAAGGTTGTCTATAAGTTTAAATGGATATATTAATATAAAAAATTATATTTGTAGTCCCAAATGAGCGATACGTCTGAACTTTGTACTGATATTATAACACTATTATAATGCTATCTAATAAATAACTATTAGCTTATATCACAAGTTAAATACTAATTAATGTGACTTAGTTCATAAACCAACATCAAACTTCTATAACCAGATTTAAATTCAAAATTTATTTGGCACACATGGGTTCAAAATCTAGTATTGAGTTTCAATACTAGTGATAATTAATATTTGAATTTGAACGAGTTTCAAAAATTATACCGTTCACGAGTTAGAGTAAAAAATATACTAATCGCATATTGTAGTATAGCGTTAACAAACAAAAATTTCAAAGATAATATATTATATACACATGAGTTAAAGAGTAAGTATAATTATACGTCTTTAAATTACCATTTTTAAAAAATAATAATAATAACCATTTTTACTCAACGTTAAACGAATTACACTATCCAAAAACTAATAATCGATGGGTTAGCCACTCAACCGTCATCGACGTATGTCGTACATAATAATAATTATTAATAGTAATATGTACCTACGGGAAAAAAAGCGGTCGTATATAGTAACCAGGTAAGGATAATACAATTTTAAATATAATATTACCTTTAGATACTTACAATTTAGACGACGGCGTACACGCAACAAGTACCTACGGACCAAACGTAAGTGTGCGCTATTATTCTGTAATAATAATAAAAAAAACAGCGAAGGGACGTCAATGGTGTGGGTGTTGGGTGCAGTGTGTGTGTCTGTCAAAAAATTGAGAGAAATAGAAATAGAAATTAAGAGAAATAAGCGAGCGAAAATTAAAATCGTCCAAAAAGTGATAAATACACAATATTGATGATCCTTAGTGGCACGAAGAGATTGTCAACGCACCGCGTCGGAAATCCGTCTAAACGTGTGAAACGTACAAGCGGCGCCGGTCAGCGTGGGGGTGGCGACTTCGGCGGCGGCACAATTCGTCGGTGGGGATGGCGTCAGTGGACGGTTAATATATTGTTGTCACGGAGGTCGCGCCGCCGGCCGTCCACAGTCGCGCACCCGCGACGCTTGAACCTCTGTTGCGTTGTACGGGCCGCTAAAACGATTGAAATTTCGGCGAAACGTCGAAGTATTCTCTCACCCCTTTAATTTTAGACCAGATACTTTAGCCGGAAATTCGTACGAAATTCAGACGACTTGCGGCCGTTGTGCGTACCGCTACAGGTCGCCTTTTGGCGAACAGACAACAAAATACGAATGATACAAATTCGTTACGGAAGCGTATATTTAGCAGTATTATAATTACACGACGAGTAGTGTCGAACCAATAATATTACTAACGTCCCGATTGTAGCGCCCGTTAACGACCCATCGTCAGCTCCCGAAGGCCGAAATCACCCGTCGGCGACGCTCAAAAACCGATATCATTCTAACGTTAGGCGACGGAACCCTAAGCTATTTAATATAACATTGTTGTTATTAGGAATATTATGATCATATTTCGGAAATAACATAATATTGTTTTGTTATTATCACAGTCATCAATTTATTATTAAAAATTTATATTTGAAATTTCGTTCCTACTTTCTGCTATTTGAAACATTATTTATTAATTAACTTAATATAACACATGATATATTAAACTATTATTAGTCATTATATGTTTAAAAAAAAAACAAAAAAACTACTCTTTACATTTTTATTTAATTTCTTATCAATTTTAAAGTACAAACTCACTTTGATTTCTTTATTAATATAATACATGTGGTCTTAGTCATATAAACGTTTGTTTTTTTTTAACAAAATTAGCCAGAATTGCTGCTTCTGATAAGGCAAACCGTTATCTGTATTTGATTTTATCATAATTTATAAATGATAGAT
Source organism: Pentalonia nigronervosa (assembly GCA_014851325.1). NCBI lineage: Eukaryota > Metazoa > Arthropoda > Insecta > Hemiptera > Aphididae > Pentalonia > Pentalonia nigronervosa. Next base: position 152,834 of record JACXSJ010000256.1, read on the forward strand.
TTGGCAGAATGTCTAAAATAATTTTACTGCTTTCGGTACTTTGCTAAGTGTGTTAGTAGGTATGTATGTTATGACTCACCCGTCCGATAACCAAGGACTGATAATTGGTAACACACAAAAATGGCCGAATTTATAATTGGAATTACATTAAGGATTTTAGTTTAGTATAACAACATTTTTTTTTGGTAATTGTTTTACATTAGACAAGGCAACTTCTGGATGGCTAGATACCTAAGTATTTAGTTATGCTCATATATTACGATGTGGATAAAATTTAAACGTCTACATTTAATACAGTATCCCATTAAGGAATATTTTTTTTAAAATGTGAAGATGAGACCTCATGTTATCATTTTCTCTATTTAAAAAGGATTTGTTATCTATTTTATTATAACAAACATGGTAAATCCATTACAATATTAAATAATTTATATATTTTATCTTTTGGATTTTCAACTTTGTCCAATTCAAAATGCATTTAATCACCATAGTCTATTTATACACGTGCAATATTCATTGTTCTATATAACCGTCTGTTTAGGTAATAGGTGTGGACATATAATATATATAAGTCAATGCTTGTATCTGTATCAATGTATCTGCATAAAAAACAGTAAGTATAAATATAATAGACATAGCACTCAGCTATACAGAACTAATATTTACACCGAGTACGATAATAATTGTGTATTTTGAATGTTAATACACATTACAATTTTTCTACGAGGTGATTATATTAACATAAAAAAAAAGTTTAACATTTTTGAAAATACTTTTTAATATAGTTTAAAATTATCATGAAACAATTTATTTAAATTTTTTATTTTATCATTTATATGTTTTTACTTTTTTGAATATAAATTTATAAGTATTTTAGATTTTATACTCCAAAGTAGTATATTTTTCCGAAAAATTTGTTTTAGTAATTAATTAGTTATAATTATTTAAAGTTTAGATAAAAGGAGTAGTAGACCATCTTTTTTGGGTTACATGATTTTTTTAAAAATATTTTGGAGTGATTTCAAATTTTATAAAAAGTATTGTTTCAAAAACGTCAATACTTTCAAAATAATAAATGTATAGTGTTACAGAACCTCTCAGTATAAATTATTTTTTTTTAATATAACTTTAACATATATAATAAAATAGTGTATCATATTGAATGATGGCTGTTGGCTGTTAAAGGTTTAGGTGTGTTTTATCTCATCAACAATTATATATTTTTATTTAATAGTAATTTATTAGGATTTTGAGTAATTGATACAAGGTTTATTATATTAAATGGATACGCTTTTTATAAATATGAAATTTTAAATAATTTCATTACAGTGATTTATTTAGTAAGTTCATTAATTTTATATTTTATATTTTATATTTATGATGTTATAATAAATATATATATTTTTATATCTTTATTAAAATACTAACTATAAAGCATTTATTTTATAATTTACTTAACTGAATATTTTTTTTAATACTTAATTTTGTTATTTCATTATAAAGATTAAATTTTTTAGAATTAAATAATTTTAATTAGTTATGAACTCATTTTTAATAATCTTTTAAGTTATTAATGCGATGTGAACATGTATAGTATAGTATTAAAAAACCATTATTCTTCAAATCTCACACTATTTTAATTTTAAATTGAAACTCAATTAAAAAAAATCTTAAAAGTGATATAATGTTCGAATTTTTTTTTTAACGTATGCAATACATTGTTATTTTTATTGATAATCTAAGCCCTAATAAAGTAAATAGGATCTTTCACATTTTATGTGATCTGAAAATTGAATTAAAAAAATTATTATTTATCTTTAAACACTGAAATTTTTCAAATCAATTTTGTTTTAAACTGGCATTGCGTAAATATTCCAGTTTCTATGAGTTTTTCTTAATATTATAAAAAAACTAAAATTTTTCTATTTTTAATTATAAATAAAAAATTTAAATAGTATTACATTTTGAGGTATCGAAGTAATCACACATGACTAAATATAAAGACTATAATCCAGATTAGATTTGACTGTTGTAGTGTATTATACTAAAATGTGGTATTGTTGATTTTATTTTTTTTACGAAAGCATTTTTTATCCATTATTCTAAAATAAACAACAAATTAATACAGTAACGATTTATTTTAATTTAATTTATTTAGTACGCGATTGCACTTTGCTCATTCTAACGTCCAATCGGTCGATCATGGGGTAGTGGCAAGTGGCTACAACGGTAATCATCGTCAAAGGTCACTTTGACGTCACCACCTATCCAATGTTAGTCTAGTGTAACGGTGTCTACAGTAACTTGTCTTTAGTAATACATAAATTAATTTAATTTGTGTTATATTATATTTATTCTATTTATTGAAAATATATAAATTGCAAGTTTATTCAAATCTTAATAATGTTATCTATATATTTTTTGTAATAATAATTAGTGTTAAGCCACGACCAGAAGGTGATGGAACTGTACACTGAAGAAAAAAAGAACTTACGACAAAGGTCATTAGATAGTTAGTTATGCTGCGGACAGCAGAACGCTAATGAGTTAGTTATTTTTTTAGTGTGCGTGTCGTTGCGCCATTGTGCTGTAATAGTTATATTTCAAATATTGTGAAGTTAATGTTATATTAATAAAGACAGTGCATAAAATTGGTTATTGGTTCAATTAGTTAATAAAAAGTTAACAAGAATTATACGAATAATATGATTAAATAAGTCAAATTAAAAATTAAAAGATTTTCTTTTTATGTTAAGGCTATGTAAAGCATACCATTTTTAGCGGGTTGGATTTAGGAAATATTCTATATCCATCAGGAGTGCTGTGTGACTGTGTATAGTGAGGGATCATTAGTGTGTGTGAGTTCCTCGAATGCTTTATGTAATTAAAGATAAACTATGGCTAAGATTCTTGAAATTCCGCAGCGCACATACACGCAGTCACACGTCACTACATTATTTTGTGATCAAAAAAGTTTCAACTCCTGCAGCTATAAATTTCCCAAAAAGAAAAAAAAATTCATCCAGAATTGAAAGCCTAATTTTAATTTTAAAAACATTTGAATTCCTAATTATTTTTTCTAGGTTTTCTAGGAAATAGATTTTTGATTTGTTATATTATTTAATACAGTATCAAATTAAATTTTTTTTTTTTTAAATTCACTTTACTGTAGTTTTACTAAAGAAAATTAATTTTCTACAAAACATAGACAAAAAGCGAATAAATTCAAATATTTTTTTAAAATTAAAATTGAAATTCTGAAGTATATATATTTTTCTTTCGCTTATTGGTCATGTTCGAAGATTTTACCTAAAATGTTTATCAAATTTTTAACAAAAAATCATCCTTTAAAGTTAAAATTGATGCAAATTATTTGATCCAAAAAGAGTTTTAACAGTCAACAAGTACAGTGTCATTGTTTAATGTAAAAATAAAAAATAAATAGTTGAAAGTTATGCAATCATAAAAGTGTTATTATTTAAATTCTACACAAAACGTTTCGTTTGGACGTTACTTATTATAAAAAAAATAATAATAGTTATAATAGTTTTTTTTATAGTTATTACATACAAGGTAAATAACGATAATTTGTTCTTTTGAAGTGCAATTTTGTATTTTTGTAATATGTCATATAAATTGTATTATATTTTACTTACATAAATTCCATTTATTTTGAATTGTTAATAATTTAAATTTTAAATAAAGAATTAAGAAGTTAAAAATAAATTAGAAACACACAATAATAATATACATAAATTATGTATTAACTGATATTATGTTAATTTTTTTATGGTTACGTGTGTTTTTAATCATATTTTCCATAACTTAAGCTAGTTATAATTTTTCAATAAAACTGGCTAGAAAATATCCAATATATATTTTTTTTTTAGCAACAATTCTCTAGTTTTTAACAAAAAATATTATGATTTTATTTTTGACTTCAATACAATATGTTGAACATTTAAAAACAGTTATGTTTGTGTAGCTATAAAGTGATAGATGAAACCTTTTTTACTAGTCTAGGTGTAATGATAATATAACAATTACAGTTTAGACAGCCAATAAGTGATTTGAAAATCGATACATTTAGTTTTTCTATAATATTAATGACTCGTTGACTTTAGTCATTAGCTATTGATAAATTATTTTTATGAAATTCCTCCAAGTTAAATTCTAGGTACACTTAGCAGAATTATACATGTTCTTGTAATAATTTACTATTTATTTAAAAAATAATGAGTACTGAATGTTATCTTTACAATGATCCCCCAAGTCTTTCGATTATTATCAATCCATATATTATTACACAATCAACCCTCAATTTTTAGTCCCCGTAGTACATAAACCATGATTTAAGAATTTTAAATAAATTATATATTATAAGTACATAAAGTTGATACATAATATTGTACATTATACATTATATATTATATATTATACATCAATAAACTTACATTATTGTGTTATAAATTAGTTATTTTGATAAATAACTCAGTAAAATGTTAATTAATTATACAACTCTTATGTATAATGAGTTATGCGGCTGATTTTAATATTTTATACATTTAAGTCTCCGTAGAATCAATATGTAAATAAATAGATAATATGAACAGTATGAATATCTAGTGATAGTTTTTTTTAAATAAATAAATATAGGTACTACCAAGTAGCTATATACTGATTTTTACAACCAGTGTATGCCTTATAATTTGACGTCTATATGCTATTGACGCTGGTGAGTACATTTTACTAGGTTACAAGGTTATTCGGAGCTACAAGCAAACTTATCTAAAATATCATTATATAAAAAGGCAATTTAACTGTAGAAATAAAATAGCTAAGAATCTAAGACAACGTTTCACAATTTGACTATTACAAATAGAATTGAAACTTTTTAGTGAACGCATTGAGTTAAACTTAATATTTCTTAGATTTTTATTTTTATTTTGTAAGCTACAATTATAATTTATAAGTCTCATGGTTGTTACTGTATGGTATGGTTAGAACTTGGTTAAACAATGATTTAGTCAAATGAATAATGTTGTGTTATTGAAAGTTAAGCATTGAAGTGGACATTGAGTGAAATAATTCAATAAAGACAATACGTGTGAACGTCGAGAACTTAAAGAAGGGTAGTCGGATACTTTGAAAGCCAAAATTAAACTTAACAAAAATATTATTGTATAATAATTACGATAAATTGTATGTGGTGTAATAATAATCTATAAGAATACTAACCGTCTATCTGAAACTGTATTTATATGCATGCAGTACAGTATAGTATTACTTTTTAAATTTAAGGGTGACAGACAAAAAAATACAATAAAATGTATTTCATTAAACAGTGCAAAGCAAATAAAATTAACTTAATAATAATAATACTGAATTATTAAAGAATTAGTCTGTTTTTAAATATTTATCAATAAGCTATTTTTTCTATACATATGGATCATAAAAAATAAATAATAAATGAAATGGGATGCGAATTCAATAATTTTAAAGACCAGTATTTCAATAAATATATAACCTAATACCAAATGTAGAATTTGTTGTATATATATTATATTATATTCAAGACTGACGTGATGTTAATTTATTTTATTAAAAGAAATATTCAGACAATAGAATACAATAAGGTACGCACACTCTTTTTTCTTCTTTTATTATTCATTCAATATATGCCTTCCACGTGTGTAGTTTGGAGTCAAAAAGGTAGTAATGTACATCTCAACAGCTGCACGGTGTGCTTTTTTTTCAACCCAAGAACAAGTATATATCCGACACTCCATCAGTCGATAGACTTATTATGTATATAGGTATATGTGTACAGCATATTGTATATATACTGCTCGTAATATAAAACCCAAAGTCATCTGATCGTATACTTACATCAACGAATGTAATAAACAGAAAAATCAAAAAACTGGACCACGAGCAATTTTAAATCTGGTGACGAAATTTTAATTTTTTTTTTATAGTCTGGTGGCGATGACATCGGCTTAGTATTTTAGTGTTATTGAAACGTATAAAGGAGGTGTTCAAATGGTTTAATAAAAAATTTTATTTCCACAACCTTATTACAAATATAACTTTTGTTTAATTTAATTGTTTGAGACGTCATTAATTATAGGTAGGTAGTGTTATTGCGTTTTATATAAAGCTATTTATCCAAATCATAACATGTAGGCACATATATACACATATTATATAAGTAATACTGAAAGGAGCTTGAATATTTTTAAAATTTTATTGATGACTAATCATAAAAATATGATAATTGGTTAATTAATTCAAACATTATAATTATAAACAATAGATAAAACAGTGGAACTATTATTTATAATTCAATATTTTAATAATTTTGTCTAGTGAGTACAAGTTATCACCACCCTATAGTCTATAAAGATATTTTACAATATACGATAAAAATCTTTAAATGACGTAAAACTAGTTTATAAAATAGATTTACTCTCATAATAGTTAAACAAAAATTAATGTTATATGGTATTTTTCGTTTTACAGTGTAAAGCATTAAAATATTTCTGGTTATCGTTTGTATACAGAGGGCGTTATCTCATACTCAATATGGGACAATAATCATTGACACTATTATTCAGCGGGGGTTGGATACGTTACAAACAGGAATTTATTCATCTTATTTTAGCTACCACGAATCAATTATTTCCTGATTGCCAAAATTACATGGACCCCAAATATCTATTTTACCTGAATCTTTATAAATATGAAAAAAATATTATACATTTAGCTATCTTTCTGAATTATTTCGTTGTAAAATTATTACCCCATAAAATTTGAATCAACTGAAATCAGGCGTTATGATGTCCACAAATCAACGTTGAGAGTTATATCTTAAATCTGGTACGTAGATTTTTTTGCTATTCTTGTTATTTTAAGACTTGCCTTATAATTAAATATTTTATTCTACGTTTTGGTTTCGTAGGTCCGCACACAAAACTTGTCCATTGAGTATCAAATGGGTTCTATTACTATATTAAAAAATAAATCAATATAGTTAAATTAAGCAGGTATAACTTGATTAATATGACATACAATTTTATATATTTCAAGTTTTTTTGGCATGCACATACGAGACATATTTTGTTTTGGACTAAGTATTTATATCGTTATTACTGTTTAATATTTACTATAATAATTAAAATTATAAAAATTTTAATTTTAGTTAATATACTTTTTTTTTATTTTACCCATATAAAACTTGAGATCATTTAAATACACCAACCTGTGGACGCAGCTCAGACCTGTTGTTTGAAATCTAAATCCACAACTAAGAGATTATGCATCGGAAAATCATGGACACAATGCAACCAATTTATTAATTTTTGAACACAGCTCAAATGCGGTTATTTTACATTAAAAATTAAATTAATTTAATTCAATTTTCATAAATAAACATTTAATAAGTAAAACAAATTGAATAGTAAATTTGGTTTATGTAATGTGCATAATGTATAAAGAGGATTTTTAGGCCCCCGTATCCAAGGATGGACAGTAGTTAAAAAAATAATTGTTGAACTCATTAAGTTAAGTTTAACGTTGACTTATATATTTGTTATAACTTCGTTAAGTTAAAAATGTACAAATAAAAATTAATCAAGTTACAATAAGCTTAAACAATATATACAATTTAAGTTTCAAATCGATAAGAAAAATATCATATTCACAAAAAATATAAACGTTCGAATAACTGTTTAAGCATAATATAATCAAAATTCTAATTACTAAATTTTGAATAATCCATTATATATATTTTTGCAATAGCTTATTAACATTAACAAAGATTTTCGAAATAATTACATAAACACTGTATATCGGTTTAAAATTTTAATATATTTTTTTACATTATTAAAATATGATAACATTTTTAAATTGGTCAAATATTTTAGTATAAGACAATACCACTCGCGCTTTCACAATACCTAATGGTCAATACTAGAGTTAAAATTAAGGTAGTTAGTACTTGAAATATTAAATAGGTTAGTACCGGTTTTCAATATCCAATTTAATTTTAAAAACCTGAATTTATTATTTCGGGCTCAAAGCCAGGATTTATAATATAATAATTTAACTTCATTTTAATATTTCTGTAGTTCTGTATATAATCAACTTAAAATTAACATGTTGAAAAATAACTTATAAAATTAATAGTAATTTCCAAAGTAAAGTATAAAGTTACCTAACTTAATTAATATTAATTTAATTTTAATGTTTAACTCGTTAATACCCTGCATTACCCAACTCATCTTCGACTACATCCGATAATATCGTAGAGAATCTAATTGAATACTGTAGGTCTTCCTGAGATTTTAACAGTATACTCACAAAGGTATCGATAGGTAATCGTTAGTGTACTATTTGCGTCCCATAAAAAATAAAATTAAATTAAACTGGTAAACAAATCAATAACGATTTTCAATAACAAAATAATAATTGGGTACAACAATAATTTGTATTATATTATAAAACAAATTATTAACACCGATTGTGTTTTAAAATTAAAAAGTTGTTATCACCTTCAGAAAAAGAAATATACAATTTACGAGTAAGAGTATATTTGTATAGCTTCCTATTATAATATGGTATGTAACTCAAATACCTACTTATATATAATAAAAATAATTTTCAGAAAAACGAATTTTGAGTATTTAAAAATTAATATTTAAAAGTTAATAAAGTTAATATTTCAGCTTTAGATTTAAAAAAACTATTTCTTTTAAATTTCAATCAGTGTAACATATTTTTATGACAAATTAACTTTAAATATAATTATTGTTAATTGAAATTATTATTATATTTAAGTTTTAGTTAGTAAAGGACTCAACAATATTGTTTAAAAAATGGCCCACTGGGTCTCCACTATAGTATGCTCAGACATAGGGGAAGGGGAAGAGGCGTACATTTTAATGGTATAGTATTAACATGACATGATGTCAGTACTGCAACTAAACATTACAGTCCTGGAGTGTAAACCTTAATTCGGGGCGTAAATATATTTTTAAAGAAATATTTATCTACTGTAAATAAGATATAAAAACCGATATTTATATTATAGTACAAAGTCTAGTATATTTTTGCTTTTAACCGTTTTAACATTTTGTATAAATGTCATTCTAATATTTTTTGGCATTAGATATTATAAAGTGATGTTCGATGCTAAACTGTGAAATGAACGCAAAATTATTATTTTAAAGACCTTTTTTTTCATCTACTTTTCTAGTATAACAATTTGAAAAATTAGAAAATGTAATTAATATTTTAGATAAAGCATTTGCAAAACAAGTATAGACAAAATAATTCTGCTATAGGTGTCTACAATTTAAATACAGCTGCAAAAAATGAATAAATATGTTTAAATTAATATAGCTAGGTATATGTATATAATATTAATTTAAAACAAATATGTGATTATTGAATTAAATAAATCATACCGTTGCCAACAAGTTAACTGTTGGGTATCTTATATTATTGTATGTTTTTAATAATATGATCAAGCTTGCTCTATTTTTTTATTTTACCTAAAGGGCAAAAATTATCAATTAGACTGTTTTTAATCTTGACGTCGGCCTCTGGTATCTATGTGTTAATTTTAAATAAATACTAGTGTGAGTGTGGTTCAATGCGGTTATCCACTCTTGTACGCATTCACATGTCAATAACTCGATAAAAATAAAAAATTCACTTAATGAATTTTACGACAACTTACTTATTGTTTTGACAAAATAAAAGTTAGTTAATGTTGTCTAATTCTAAAAAAAATGTTTGAATTCAACAGAAAAATGTCTATTAAAGTACGAAATATTTTCCATTTTTAATTTTTAATTTAATTACAATTATAATAGATTAATAAAATCGATATTATCAAGTTTTCAATTACAGTTCAAAATTAAATGAGATTATATTTTTTCAAAGCGTTTCGTACGATCTATCGACATTTTTTTGCTGAATTTAAATATTTTTTTTCAGAATTAAAATCAGTTAACGTAAAAAAAAACTTTAGTTCTTTTGAACTAAAATTAAGCGAGGCGCCTTAAATTTAAATGTCTACAGCCATCCATGGCTTTAGATATAATTTTAACACGCCGATTGTTGGGGTGGGGGAGGTGCTATTCGGTTTTGGAGCCGATACACACTATCGCACCTTGCACGGCGAGTGGTCGGCGGTACTGCGTGTCTCGCGGTCCCAAACGACGTGTCTGCAGCCATGTGACGCGGTAATGTGTGGGGTCGTCCATAGTTCGCTCTAGCGGCGGTGGTCCGTGTTGTCGCCTCCGCGTGACGGTCTCGCTGTTCGTCGAATAATATCGATGGTCGGCGACAGATAGCGCTAGCTATTCCGACCAGACGACATCCGCGGCGATAGTTGAAATTCGTATTTATAAATAATAATATTAAGTACGTAATACCGTACATAAAATATATATTAAAATATAATATTATTATAGATAATTATTATCAATCAACGGTAATGCGTATTATATAAGTACATTATATTATATTATCGTACGTATGGAGTAATCGTTTCGTAAATAACGATAAATAATTATTGTTATTTGTTCTAGAAAAAAATAATAATACACGTAGGTACTGTACAGACTACAATAATAATTATAATATACGTATTATCGTTATTGATTGTTTTTTTTTTTAAGTCTTCGATCATTTGTGACTCGGCCACTCAAGTCGTCACCGTGAATTTGTTATTGCCGGGCTCACGCGTGGCTAGGGATGCCGTGGTCACAAAGCAGGCGTCCTCTTGTCTGATATTTTCTCGAACGTTGTGCGCGAGTGTCATGCACGTGTATATATTGCTACAATAGGTATCAAAGAGGATAGAAAACGCACGTAGATAAATACGGTAAAGTGACGTCAAAACGTACTGGCAAATGCGCCGCTTAACATCTACTTAAAGATGTTACGCGTAAATAAAATATATAATATGCCAAATCAGATGTGGAGTAAGCTTGAGACATTATTATATGCTTAATGCTTTTAAAAGTACTTCTCCGTTCTTTTTACGATCCTTTTCGTGATTTCGGATAAAAAATATTACAAGAGCCAAATACCGTTAAAGGCAGTGTATAATGAAAGTTATTTGATTTTTCTAAACATATAAAAATTAATAATAATAAAAATGTTTATGGTTCGTGTTATTTATAATAAATGAAAAACTTGGATTTATTTTTTATTTAACAGTAAAATAGTTTTTTTTTAAATACTCAAATATGACGTAATAAATTTATGATAATATCTGATTTATTGTAAATACCTCAAAACTGCCATATAGTTCTTAAAGGCATTACAATATATCTCAGCGAGTTCTACGTAGGTATTTCAATACACGGAATCATTGGACCGATTTCAAATTAATTATAATTTTCTTAGTATAAGTACTATAATAATATTATATTCTTGGCTTTAAAATTATATTCGATATTTTGGTTAGTTTGTAAGGTTCATAAGTACACTTAAACTTAATTGCATGCATTATATAATATCGCAGTATATTTTAATCAACATTAATCTTTAAGGTAATATTATCATTAGCTATATTATAATAATTGAAAACTAACATTAATAAATTAATTGGTATTTATTTTTTAAACAGAATACATTTTGTGTTAAGTTTATTTTAAATATAATTTTTTATAAACAAACACTTATGTTGTGTTTTCTCCCATAAAACAAATGTATTAAGACTGTAAAATAAAATATTTAAATTATAAGTGTATTAATTTTTATAATTAACATCCTAATAAAACAATTATAAATACGTTTCTAAAAACACTCACACAATGTTAAACATACAAATAAGCTTTAAGTATTACCTATAGACTGCAATGCAGTTATTTTAATTATTACTTTAGATTCTGAACGGAACAAAGATGCTATTGGCTTAACAATGGTGCGTGTATTTTAAGTTTAAAGTTTAAATTATGGCAAAATATATCAATTTCAAGAAATACGACGATATAATAAATTATAAAAACTGTTATATACAAATTACTTTTAGAACATTTATCAATTGTGTAGTATTGAGTTTTAAAACTTGAAAATAAAATAACACAATTATTAGTTATAATACCAATTGTTATTTGATATTGTAACCATATAAAAATATTTTAAAAATGTTGATATTATACTAATATAATTTATGATAAAATTATTATTTAAACATAGGTAGTAGTTATTAGAACACAATTTTGTCGAACGATAAATGTATTTAATATTTATCTGTACATTATAGAATAGATATTATTATAAGGCCTATTAAAATTAGATATATATTATGGATGACTAGTGTTTTTTTTTGCTATTTAATTTAAACTGTAGCAATACATGTTTTTATTTTCATATATTATATTATTATACTGTTCGAACTCTTATATATATTTATATTCTTCTCATAAAGTATAGCTAATACCAATTTTTATTGGTTTTATATAGAAATATATGAGTTATTCAATAAGATATTATAGTAATAAGAATTATTGCACAAAATTGAATAATAAAATAAAATGAATTAACTCAGCTGAATTCATAAAATAGTAAAGGTATACAATATATTATAATATACAGAATATAATAGGAATAACTGACTAATGTAATTAATCAATTATGTTTTAAATTTTATTCTTATTAATATTAAAAAAGTAATTGTTTAGTACATGTTTAACTAAATTAAAAATCAATTGATTAGAATAAAAGTCATTATACTGTTAGTTTATTGCATCTGTCAGTCACGAGTCACGTGCAATACCTACTACACTCTGTGCAATAAACAAAAAATCTAGTAAATAATATTTTATTTTTAATATAGTCAGCAAAGGAGGTATTACTTTAAAAATATGTTTTTTTGTAAAAATAATTAATAATATGCATATTATGTGTACCTATAATATATAATATATAGTAATCTTCGGTTATTGCGGATTATTGTTTGTCACTTTTTTAAATTTTATTTTGAATTTAAATTGTATAAAATTAAAAAAATTGTATTTTATATATTATAATTTATTATTGAATTTTTTTTCTAAGATAAAACTAGTAATCTAGTTCGTAGTGTCTCTTACATTTATCAAAATAATAATAGATGGTCAAGTAAATATTATAGGATTAATTACGTATTCAAACACAAAACTAATTAATCATCTCCATCTTTCAAAAATAAACGTGGACAGAATGTATGCAGTCGTGTTGTAATATCTTCTATACGATAACGACGGAAAAACTCGTGCGGTGTGTGCATCCCAGTCTCCTCGGTAAATACTATTGTGAAAAAAATATACAATGTACCCTAGGTCTCGGAGGAAATACCTAAAATAAGAGTATAAATCGTAATCCCAAATACTGCGGACTACACACACACGAGCAGCTGTTTGGAAACGTTTGTGCCGTGTGTGTATTATACTGTCCTGTATGGTTTTGTACGAAAACTGGAAAGCGCGTGAAGTGACAACTGATTCAAAACCACCCGTGGGCATTTGGCGTGTGTGAGTTTGTGTGAGTGTGTGTGAGTGGTGTACTGATGTGTATGTGTGGCGAAGACTTTAATATAATATTGTGTAGGTACTAACGACATACTTCAAGAGTGCGGCTCGTCTACGGAATATCAAATGTCACGCTATTCACTAAACCAGCAAGCAACGGTTCCAATTGGATAAACATGATAAACTATATAATTTATATTAATAATATCTACTGGTTTGCTCGTTTAATTTCTGATAAAAAAAAAACTCCGATGTGCTTATCTATGTCTATTAGTTATGACATACCGCGAATTAATGTTTCGTGTGGGGTAAATTTAAAACGCGTAACTCCGTTAGTAAAAGTCGATGTGTGAGACTATGAGCGTATTTACGAAATGTGAGTGTTGTAAATATTTATTATTTGTATCGGAAGCCCTGGCACAGACGCAGCTGAACTGAAAATAGTCGTTAATGTAATGAAATTAACAAATTTCTCCGACGATGAACATGCCTACAAATAATGCATGCAGTGTTTAATAATTTGAAACAGTTTTCATTAATTAGTAGGTTAATTTATCGTATTTTTGGAAAAAAGACTATCATTATACAAATTTACATAATACGCTATTCGTATAATTGTATGCTAATTTATATCATAATGTATAATATTACCTATTTAAATAACTATGAGGTTATTATTTTTTTGTTATGTATATAAAGTAGGTATATAGATAATTACGCACTTGTATCTTATTTATAATCTATGCATTATATGTAGGTAATTAATAATAAAACGAATAAAAATGTCAAACATTTGACCGCACGAAATAATGTGTATAAACAAAATTATAATTATATAATATTATGATGTCAATTACTTAATAAATCAAATATTTAAGTATTACAGTCTAAAAACAAATAGCTATGAATTAAAATGAGAACATGACGTGATTTGATTACAGTATATTATTTAAAATAATTTGAATTCAATATCATAGTTGATAGCCGATTGCTAATAGATACCCAAATACTTCACACATATATTTTAAATAATAACTGTAGATATATCTAACACTATTGTACCACATAGAATATTAAAATATATTCAAATGGAAAAAGTTTTTGTTAGAATATAATATAATATAACAATCTAAACTAAAACGATCTATATAATTTAATTACTTATTTTGATCAAACCAATACATCATCTGAAAACTTTTAAAACAAAATTATAATACAAACTTGTAAAATCTACCTAAAATAATTAAATGTAATTTTTTTTATTACGTTGATTTGAATTAGTTAATTATTATAAACACAATTGTAAAACTTCTTAAATTCCAATAGTCTATAGGCTATGATGACGTGGGTCACAATAATATAACAAATTTTTAATTAATTCAATGACATCGTGGTATAAAATTGACATCTGCCTCGAAATAGTCAAAACGATGAGGCCAATATTTCATAATATCATGTATAGTTCAATATGACATATGAAGCATTAATAAATACCGAAGCATGAAAACATTTTTTTTTTTTTTGCGAACACTTAATAATATGAAGGTAACGTGACAACGCGACAAGAGTTGGAAGAAATAACTTATGATTCTGACAAACAAATCGGTTGGCATTGTTGGTTTTTAATAATTTAATTATTATACTATTTACCTATATGGCTATATACATCATATTTCGTTAAATTAACTTTGCTATATACCTATACGACATACATAATACATATAATATGCATATTATCATCTGGTGTTTCTTAGACTAGCATTATTAACAATAAATTAGTAATTCGACCTCAAATATTTCGTAGTTACAAAGATTTAAAATAATATTAAACATCATAATTCAATTCAGCTAATCGTTTAATTAATTGTAGATATGAAATAAAAAGTTTTATCTTACAACTCATCGGTAATTGATATAATGATACGTATTATGCGTACCATAGCATATATATTTTATACTATGGAATGTACAGAAAAAACATTTTTTTTCAACTTAATTCATACGTGTTATATATAAAAAAATAAATAAATTCAGACTCTTATAATATTTAGTATGTAAACGTCCTCCACACAAATCGCTTCTGTAAGAATTTATTTTTTACCCAATTCTGTTGGTATCGTTCAATAGAGTCGTAAAGTAGATCTGTGCTCGGCGTACGCCCCAGACTTGTTTCATTAAAATACGACTACGCCCTCGGACCGACCCGAATACTGTCAACTTAAGTTCTGCACTCGGTAAATTTAAAATAATTGGATCCCTCGAAAAAGAAAAAAGAATAAACACATCATGTCGGCAGTATATTTTGGGAAATTAGTCCTGTACACACCAAAGCCGTCTGCTGCTGCTTGCAATGCGTGTGCGTGATTTTATTCAATTTAATATTCCCGAAACGCCCAATTTATAAAAAAAAAAAAATAATACTTGATATTATTAGCCGATTGACTAAAAGGAAAATAAAATTTTTCAATTTATAGAAATATTTTTAGTTATTATCTAAACTAAAAAAAATAACATTCAGTATTACCTATCTACTTTAGATAGGTATATTATTAATTACTTAAAGATAATTCATGCAATGTATTATTATGTACAATTATTTCGTTACAGCTTGTTGAATTTCCTAAAATTATAAATTAAACGTATGCAAATGATTTTTTCTCCGTTTATTCGGGTTCATTATTAATGGACGTCGGTATTTGTAAGAAAAGAAAAATAAACTCCAAAAACTCTTTATTCGTCTATAGATGTTATTGTACGGACTTACAGCTGCTGAATAAATTAGACGACTTGTATCAACGCGATTACCCTTCCGGACGCGGGGGTCGTATAGTGTTCATTTCATACACATTCATAAACTACATGGAATTGCCTACAGCTGTACAATTCTTCTGTATTTATAATTTACATAGATAGATGCTTTTTACGGTCACGTGTTTTTTTCTTACTCTAAACGAACACGAAAATTTCCTAACAGATTCGCCAATCTAAAAATTAACACATGAACAAATACCAACCCATCCGAAGTGAAAATACATATAATATTCTAATACTTGGCAGGTACAAATATACCAGAAAAAAAATGTAAGCAAAGTGAAACATGCATAAAAGTTTCGAAATATTTGTTGCACGCCTATAAGACAAATGACCAAAAGTTTTCTTACATTGCCGCGGTAAATTTTTCCCGAAGGAAAACCAAAAAATGTTCAACGTACGATTAATAATGTTATCTATTAAAACTTAAAAATGGGAAATTTTTCATACAAAAGCATATAAATATCAGATTTACAACTATTATGTCCATAATATTGAATCAATGAAGTATAAAAAATTTAACTGGTGTAGAATCCAATGTTAGTTCATGATGAAAGTTATGTTTAGATATTTATTACAATTCTTGTTTTTGAAATACTCATTGACGTTGAAATGTTAAAATGTTTCAAATCTGAAATTAATATAGTTCTTATACCTATATAATTCATTAAATTATGTATCTTTTTTAAATGCGGTGTATTATGAATTTTTTTAGCGTTTAGTATATATCTAAGTATGTTACAATTTATGCTACACAACACTAATTCTCGTTTAGCGTTTACTTTAATTATAATTTTTTTACATTTGCCCATGATTACAATTTACACTTGTTAATATTTATATTTTACAATATAAGCCTAAGGTAATAAGTATAATAAAAATAAATTAAATTATTTTTAATACAAATGTAATATTTATTATTAATGACTAATGTATATAATATTATTACATAATATATAGTATATACATAAATATAATTATTTAAAACAAGACAATTATTATAGTATCATTTTTTAAATAAAAATTAAATTCTAAATAAAGTTATTTGTATAAGAGATAAGTAATACTATACTACTTATTTGTATAAGGAATAAAAAGTTCGAACATAGGTAATAGGTATTATTATTTATTTTAAGCACTGGTTAAGCACTTATTTATACATTGTCACACTGGTGTTGCGACTTGCAATAGGTTAGGTTAGAAAAATATGAATTCATCAGAATTATCCATAGGTATAACACATTTACATAATGTTTTATTCGTCGTCATTTTCTCCTCTGTAATAGTTGAAGCACAAAAAAAATTGCTGACAACTAAGTTTTTTTTTCACATTGCTATAAATAAAAATTATTTTTTGGAAAGGTCGAATAATCTTGAATGCCTTTCTCGAAAAATGCATAAAAATTTAGACATAAGTACTATTCACGGTACGGTACGATTCATAATTTATTTATAGGATTCTAACAAAATTATTTTTCACGGAAAAATAAAAGAATGGAAATTAAAAATTAAAAAGTCTTACAGTCATCGACAAATTATAATATTATGGTTTATATTTTTCATAAGTCACAAATTATACGTGTCTATCAATAACTTATGATTATGTATACAAACAATATATTATATATTACTAGCTAATCCCGTGCACTTCATTGCCTATTAAAACAATTAATAATGTCAACTCTATATAAATAGTATATTTTATAAGGGTTAAAATATACTAAGTAATATCATTACAACAATATTCAATTTATTTTGGATCATTATGTATTTTTATTCATTTTATATCGAGAAAAATCTGACAATTCATGTTTTCGATTGAATGCTATTTATTGAAGTGCTTTTGGATGCACAATATTTTTTATTTTTCCTTTTGGTGCGTACACAAATAAATCAGAAGATTTTCCGACGCATAAGTAGGCCACATACATAGCTGTCCATGTGAGAAGCATGGATTTTCCAAATTCAGTCCATACATTTGTAGCGAGTGTCCTTGTGCTTTGTTGATGGTCATTATAAAAGCAAGTCGCACCGGAAACTGCAAAGTTTGAATTCAAATGGCATATCTGTTGGAATCATTGGGATATGTGGCAACAGTACATTTTCGTTTTTAAATTTTCCGTTTAAAATTGTAGCTTTAATAATGTTGTTCATCAACTTTTTCACCGAAAGCCTGGTATCATTACAGAGTCGTGGTGGATTGATGTTTCGTAAAAGAATGACGGGCATGCCAATTTTCAGGACATGTGGCATGCCTGGGAAATCAAGTGAATTTAAGAATTCAGTTGGATAATTGACAACTTCATCTTGATCCATTACAGTATCGTCGGACTTGTACGTCGTCGTGTCGCCTGGAATTCCGTTTCGAATACTGAAATTAATTGTATTTACATCGTTGTTTTTGGCTGCTAATATAGCCCATGTACTGAGCCACTGATGATTTCTGTAATTTTGTACTGTATTTGGGAAAATGTTGTCAATTAAATCATCGGTGGTTGCTGTGATTTTATAAAAATTTGTTGGCAATGTGATGCATTGTGTTGATTCATCGATTGCTATTTTCCCATTCCTTGTGAGCAATAATTGTTTTGCGAAACCATCAGCTGATGCTTTATTTTGTAGTTGTACACGCATATTAGTCTTTGAGTTCAATTTATGTATGTATTGCAATAAAACTGATGATTTGAGACATGCTTTGAGCTCATCGGCTGGCGTTGAATGTGGTATAACTGGTAGAATTTGTCGAAAATCAGTTATATTATTTTATTACACACCGTACACATAATACAATTTATTATAGCTTAGATGCTAATTAGAACCTAACCTTAGAATCTGCAAATAAAATGTGACATACATATAATATACAGCTAAAATCTCGCGGCTTATAAGTGCTTACTCATCAATGTATTAGGTATACAATTTATACGTAATTTGTTGTTTTTTGCCAATTTCATTCCCTTAAAATCAAAATAATGAAAATTCCTTTCTTGGTGAACGTGGCGAAATTATAATATTAATCTACCATAAAAATGTCAAATTGATAGCTCTAATAGTTTCGGCTCTTCGTTGATTACGAATCAGTCACTCAGAACAGTCTCGTTTATATATATATAGATGTATTAATTTTAATCAATGGCTTACTTTGTCCATAAAATATGACAATGTATACTCAACTTTCATATGATATAATTTATTATTTCGAGTCCGTAAATGTGACGATTTGATATATACGTTTACTACATCTTCCCCATTAACCAATAATAATTGTATTTTATATACAAAATAAAATATTAATCTCTATAATTTGTTTCTATTATTATTATTATAATCTGTAAGTTGTAACCAATGGAAACCATTAATAAACAAAACTAATTTTCGATTTCCATCGTGAATTTCAAAATTTATGTGTGAGCACCTCTTTAAAATGGGAATTTTAGAAAATCCTTTACGTAAAAAGAGGTAAGTATAAGGTTATATCTTAGATAATTAAAAAAAAAAAATTTTAACGTCACAGAAGTATATAGAACTACAGTCAAGATAGTAGATATACATTTATATCATAAAAATAGGTACTTGCAGTGTGCTACTATAATGTGTGGATTAGTAACACGTTTAAAATGTTTGTAGGGTCACCGATGTACATCTACTACAATATTATACAAAATATATTTGTTTTAGGTGATTCAAAAATAAATTTGAATATACTTTTAATTCATGCGTATGAATACATAGAATTATTTAATATAATAGATGATAATTAATAGGTAGTTAATTATTAATAATTAATACCGTAGTGCAATCAAAAATAATTGTGTTCATACAAATCAATGAAGATAAATTAGGTAAGTATTGTCAAATATTATCGAAAACAAGCATTAATAGCATTAATTTTTATAATATTGTTTTATTGTTTTGTGAATTATATATATCTGTATCTAGTTTGTAATGCTTGCATGCCATACCATATGATAATAATAATAATAATAATAATAATAATAGAAAACAAAAAAAATCATTTAGTTATTGATTTCAATAAATCAATATAAATCGATGCAATAAAATAATAAAATAAAATGTATTTCACATTTTATCGGGGATAAAAGTATGTATTTACTATTAATACTAATAATTTAATACCACACTTATGCATGAAATTCGATATTAAAAAAGCTTTTATTTGTTGTACTTTATATATCAAACAGGTGCTCGGCAGGAGTCTGGAAATTCAACACTTATAATAAGGGTTGAGATTTTTGTTGTCGACCAAAATATTCTATGCCGGTACCCTCATCTAAGTCTTTTATTACTGCAATATGTTTTATGAGACCAATCTCGCCGACGCGATGGTGTACCTATTATGCAAATTCGTTTTATTTTGTTTTCTATTCCAACTAGTGTTTCTACGTGACGTAATCCATTTTACTGTATATTTTCTGCTTACTTTTAGCCTTTAAGTGCAAAAAAAATCCTCATTGAGATGTGTAAATTGACCCTTAAGCCTGTAAAATTGATCACATAACACATAAAAGTGTTAGGATATTTGTCAGTTCCTTCTTCGTTTATACAATCGTATTCGGTACTCTTTAGATTTATACGTATCCTGTGCAATATTCTGAACTTCCTGAGTTATTTTGTATTAATAGAATATATCAAAACTACAAAATAAAATTATTTTAGTATAATGTTGTATAATATAATTAAATGTTATTGTTATTAAAATATATAATATCAAAAAAAATAACAATAATAATAATGTTCTTTATTTTGATTAAAGTAATAAACCTATACCTGACAATTGAAATAAATCTGCTATAAAGCACAAAATAATTTATTGAAAATATAATACAATATTTTCAATGTATACGAATAATAGCATAATCGATAGGTTTAGGAGAGTACTCAGTTTTATCACGGAAATGCTAGTATTGGTCATTCGTATTAAAACTAGTTCCAGCATCAAATGCACAACTATAGAAATTCAAAAAATAATAATTTTTATTGAATCAAATGAAACATTTATTTAGGAACATTTAGTTTGTTATTGGTAATAATAATAAATTCTAAAAAACAAACAGACTTTTGTAAAAAACAAATAAGATAATTACTGTATTATATTGTTATCACGGCGATAGGTATGTTGTGATTGTAAAAATATGCAAGCACACAGTTAAATTATATTTAAAAAAGAAAAGAATTTTCTTCTTTAATCAAAATAAAGCATATTATGGGTGGTTCATTTAAACTAATTATTCAGTCAATAAAAATTTTAACATTATCATAAAAAAAATATATATATATATATATAATTTGTCATAATGGAAATTATTATACTAATATTATTATACTTATAGAAATTACAGTTTTGCACGTCTGTCAAATTGTACTTACTTATATATATATATAATATATATATATTAATAAAAAAATTGTATAACTAATTTTAAGTATATTTATTATTTATAAATAACATCATTATAATAATAGCTGGGTTTTAGTCATTTTGAGTATGAAATATGATTTTATTTTGCAACCCATCTGGAACTGGTTCTGCAAAATATATACAATATTATATAGACATGTATATTGATTTAACTTACTATACGTTCACGGAACACAGCCAGTTACATTAAATTTTTTTCACAAAGTTCAATTTTTGAACATAACAAATATCTATTTAAAAGTTGTAGATTTTATTGGTTTAAACATTCAGAAATCAAAAAATATATTTTAAAAATCATACACTGAGATAAATATTATAATATTGTCAACTGTAATAGTAGGTATACTTCTTTATTTAATTTTATGTCATACAATTTGGACAAATATATGTAGGTTGTTGATTTATTACGATTTTTAAACTCAACATAATATAACTGATGACGCCTGGTACAATTGTAATATTGAATGAGACTTTCGGTAAGAACCACTATAAAATCCAGGAGAGTTATTCATAAGAATGAAAAAAAACGGAAAGACAAAATATCGAAAAATAATATATGAGAACAATAGTTTGTAGAGAAATAAAAATCAGGAAAATATTACAAGGAAAAATTTTAACCGGGAAATAATAAATCAGGAAAATAAAATTTGAGAAAATAGTTCATAGGGATTTAAAACTCAGGAAAATATAAACGGGGAAATAATGTATAGGGATTTAAAAATTAGGAAAATATTTATACGGGAAAGTACCCGAAATTCCCGAATTTTATTTTATTGATAAGTATTTTCCAGATAATATTTGTTTCTGTCATAAAAACATTCCTGACCAATATTTTCTTGAATTAAATTGTTTCTGACGAAATTTTTTCCGAAAATTATTTGTCACTACAAAAAGAATATAATTTTAAATGCTCTATTGTAATTAAAATTATATTTATATTTTAATCATTCAATTAGTCAACTTTTAAAATTAACACCATGTGTTTCAGTAAATATAAAAATCAAATTGTTTATTAAAAACTCAAAAAAATAGTTAAGCTTATAGTGGCATAGTAATAAGTAGTATGGTGTTACTATATATTAAATATGTTTAAAAATAATAAATTGGTTTATACTCTAAATGTCTATATTATCCAAAACCATTCTTAAAAATTAAATAATTAGGTAAGTGTATATTAATGTTTTTATTTTAGGGAGCTCTAATAGTCTAATGTCTGAATATTATTTAAAATGTTCAATGGTATTTCCAAAAAGTTAAAAAGAAACGTAGTTTTATTTAATTATTTACCATTTATTAACAGAAACGGGAAATCAACATCATTGACCTAAATGTTTAACGAACAAACTTAGTCGGTAGCAGTACAAATACAATAACTCAAGTTAAAATAACGTACTGCACTAAACATTGTGAACAGTATAGCTGAAGCGTAATGACTAATAATAATTATTACAATGTGTAATAAATAAAAGACAAAACGTGTCTTAAATAGTGGAGCACTATACCTTAACCATTTACGTTTATATATATATATATATATATATATATATATAAAGCATTTGGTTAATTGTGAAGGAGACAAAAAAAAATATAATTATATTACTTCGTTAAAACGTAAAATTAATATAATATTGTACTCCTTTTGAGCTATATATATATATATATAGACTTCAGACATCCATTCTGGTAAATGTTTATCATTTGTAATAGTCAATGGGTATATAGATATGTATATAGGCTATAGTGGTTTACAATAAATTTTACAATATTATTATAATAACTTTATGGACCCCTAAATTATATATACCTTTATGTGTATATTGCATACCATGTAATACGTTTACATACATTTTTAATTTATCATACCGGTTTTAATACGTAAAATAGATTTCGTTTCCACATAATACTCTACTCGTGACGTTGCCACATTGGTATTACTATTAAATAAGCAATCGCTAACAATTATAGCTCAAGTCTCTAAGTATAGGCGCTATTGTCTGTTTCAATTGTTGACGATTGTAAGGAAAATCAAATCAGATTTACAATTTACTCTAGCACACACACTTAAATTAATATTATATTATATTCAAATCAGATCATATTATTATTTTTCCGGTTCCGTGTTTACCTACATATATAATAATATAATATATTTTATTATTTTAATAAAATTAATTTAGTATAAAACAAGATGAATATATGTCCATCCGTCAAGTCGTCAGAGACCAGAGTCGTTGTGCAGGCACATAATTTTATGTCGATGCTCAACGGAGTAAAGTCTTTCAGATTTTGAATGGGATTTTAACGCAATTTCGAGATTATATTAAAATATTTGTAGTATTGGTAAATGGTAACAAAACAAAATGAATTGTATACACACGTTATAGCTTTTTATCACGACGCGATGACCTGCAGCAAACAGCAGCAACAATCGGTTATAAGTTATAACTTACAAACAATCTGTTTTATATTAATGCGGTTTATAATTTTAACCCACGGCGGCGAGGGCTTGTAGATAAGGTCATTTCAAAAAGTCATCATCGTTAGCTTTCTGTCAGCTTTCACAGTGACATATAGTCTATTCGCTTTCCGCACTTTATGAATTATTTATATGGTTTATACCACTGTCACCGACGTTCCTCACGCCCTTTTCTCACCCCCCCCCCCCCCCCCC